>OFHU01004666.1:0-99326 GCA_900245905.1 Lacerta viridis
AAGACCATAAAAAGGCTCTTGAGCTCTTGAGCTGTCGGAGCATTGGACACAAAGAGGCAAAACACCATGCAGGATTCAACAGGATATATTTTGAGTTACATATGTAAAGCAAAAGGCACAATCCAAAAGGTGGACTGAGCACTGAGAGACTGGCGCGTATTCCTTATAAAGACAATACAGAAACCGAAAATAGAAACCGAAAATTGGCTCAAGGTTCACATGTTCCCTAGGAGGGTAACCTCCCAAAGCCTCCCCAACTCACTCTCCCCAGTCTGGGAATGTCCTGGCAAGCCTTGAATGTACTTGGCAGACTTCCCAGAAATATAGCAACATAAACAGTAAGTAACAAAACAGTCCCCTATTGTATGCTGAAGGTTAGGACATGTCTGACTGTCTAATCAGCAGAAAGCATAACTTCAATTAACCGGCAATAATACTTATTGCATTAGGTAGGAAATACAAAGGGTATAAATCAATAATATCAATACAGCAGGAACAGCCTCTAACTATATAAAAATACCTTACAACCTTAAATGGATTAATATAATGTTAATACAGTTGGCAGGAGCCAACTCCAGCTGCATTCCTCCCGGCTGTTCAGAAAGCGCAGATCCCGCCAAGGCTGAGAGCCCCCCCTCCAAGCTCAGACAACTCCCCTTGCCCCTCTCCCAAAGCTCAGACCTGCCCCTCTCCCAAAGACCCATAGGATACAATACAATATGCATATGCAATCACATACATACCAATACATGTAAGGATACACAACTCCAACAAGCCTGATGCCTCCAGTATATGATCAATCAACAAGACCAGCTCTTAAGCCCATCAAAGGCTAACCCATATGCAATAATATTAACGGCACATTCCTTAAAAGGGGCTTTCCGTCCCCCTCTCTCCGTGGTGTTGCTATGGTAACAGGCAAGGTGCTATTAACAGGCCATTGTTTAATTCCAGACAGTGCACCGCTATCTATAACCTTGCAAACTTCTGGCCATGTTGGCTGATTTCCCAGACATTCCTAAAAACTACTTCAGGGTCGAAGGGCCTCTAAGAGACTGTGTCTCTCTTAATATACAGAAAAATACAGAAAATATATTTTAAGCAGGTTAGGAAGCATTTAAAGCATTTAAAGGCATTAAACATTAAAAGAGCATTTATAATCAATATGGAATAATTGATCTGTCCCCTTCATTCCCTCCTTTTCTCTTCAGACAACTCGGACTCTACAAGTACGAGTTCGTCTGACGAATCCTCCTGAGCCAAACTGCGACATAGGGCCATTATATGGGGATCAATCATTCTTTGCACAGAATCAGGAATACACTTCTGGACACATTGGGCTAAACAAGGGGCCATGTAAATTGATAACAAAATAACAAACAGATATGGTCCTCGGCCATGGGTATAATGGATATTGCTAGGAGACCAACTGTGAGCCACTATCATGTAGCACCTCCTCTCTATTTATAGGGATAATAACATGTGCATGTTCATATTTAAGGCAATCAGGTTCAATGGGATGGGTGGCAAAGGAATTTTCACCTTTGCATCTATGGGGCCTGACATGTGTACCGAGCAATGTCCCTTCGGGTCCCTTCCCGCAACCTACGCTCCTGTAGGTGCTTCATTAGAAAAAGAAATACCACCACCATGTAAAGTATAGTTAACATGATGCTAACATCCAGAAAACTCAGTGTATTCTCTCTTTGCGTGGTGTTCTCGTGGGGCATCATCTCTCGGCCCTCCACCTTTGGGGATCAACATATAGGCCACACGTACCACAGGGAGATTTCCTGCTGTTGGAAGTATTCCAAGCAGCTTAACTACTGTTTCTTCCTGACCCTGGGTTCCTGGAACCTTCACATGAGGGAGTGACCCTTCCATTTATTGACGAGAGAAAACTGACTTGCACCGTACACACCACCTTTCTAATTCCTGACTCAGATGGTCCTTTTATATCACTTGGCCCCTGTGGCTATAGTGATCACTGTAGAGCGATACACCTCGTGTGTGATGCCCTCCTTCCGGATTAGGAGGAACTTAGGAGGAACAATCTACAGACCCACTCCTATTTCCCCAGTGGCCCTATAGGCCCTGCCTTGACTGGTTGGACAAACCAATGGTACACTGTCCTGCTGTCCAACTGTCCTGATACCGTTCAGCTGCTGATGATGGTGACATCAATAGGCATGTCCTGCATTCGATGTTTCCAAATTTCTTCTGCCGTGCGTAGAGGTGCCAGCTTCCCGGGTGTGGCACCAGCAGGGCTGTCGTCTCACGGAGTCGAGAAATAATCAGGTGTCACTGTCCAATCTGCTTCAACTTCCTTCACACGCGGACGGTGGACCCACAGGATGGTACCGGTAACTTTCACTGCTGTTGAAATAGACAGGAGAACAGTACGCTGCCCTCGCCAGGCCTCGCAGAATGGGGCGGTATGTTGACCCACACTCGGCTCCTGGTTCGATAGCGGCAACGGTTCCACCAGCACACAAGGCGTTCTAGTCTGGGTCCACCTGTTCAAAGACAAAAATCTGAGACAGTGATTGCACATCATGCTCAATATCTATAACATTTCTCAAAACAGCTGAAACCATTTCCGTTGTCTCTTCAGCACAGGATACTTCAGCTGCTTCTTCAACTCCTGAAGTTTCTTCTCTAGCTGTAATTGCTTCTGTGGTTACTTCTTGCTGCACTGGAGCTGCACAAAGTACATCAGCACCAGCAAGTTCAATTTTTCCTGTTGATTTTTTTTTTTTTCTGTTTCTGCTACTAGCACCTTCTTCACTGCCTTCTGTGACAGAACTCTTTCCTTCCTCTGATAAAGCACCAGAGTCCGAGATGAGGGTGCTTCCACCTTTGGTCTTTACTCCTGCAGTTGCTACCATTCCTGTGAATTTCACTTCAGTTGCTAGCTCTATGCTTCCAACCTTTTTTCCTTCTTCTCTTTTTTTTTTTTTTTCTTCTCGGGGGATCCACAGTTGACTCACTTTTCACAGTGTCATCCTCTGTCAACTCGACTTTAGTGCGTTTTGATCCCAAAGTAGGCGCATCTTCCTTGCCATCCTGCAAAGATCCTTCCGTCGCAGTTACAGGCGTGACATCCTTCAGTTCATTACTTTCCGGAACATCAACATCAAGTCCTTCCGTGCCTTCCCATCTCAAGGTATGGCTGGTATCTGCTACATCCATTTGGATGACACTCACTACGTTTTGATCAGATGCTGAGACTTCAACTGCTCCCCTTTCCATAGATCTCTCAGCTACAGCTTGCTCTGTTGATGTCTTTAGGGCAGGGTCATCTTCTACTTCATTCATTGAAGGTTCCTCAATAACAACTGCATAAACATCTTGCATTTCTCTCTGCTCAGGAGCTGCAATCCTCATTCTCCACATTCTGCAGGATCTCCCGTAGATCTGGCTGCTTGGAGGCTGCGGCTTCCGCTTCCATAATTCTTCTGACTGTTCTGAAAAGATCTCCTTATGCACCTTCTCAGGAGGAATTTTCACTTCCACTTTGCGCCCTCCTTCTCTGCAAATACCTTCACACCACCAGCCTTGAGGGCTGTCTTTTCTATGGGGGCTTCTGTTTTCCTTTCTTTAAGAATAATATCACCTTCTGCTGTTCCTATAGAGGATGCCATCTTCTTTGCTTTGTGGAGTCCTCTGTATCAAACGTCCTTGCAAAACTCTCTGCTTTACTCTTTTCCTTGGCAATCTCTACAGCAGACTCGATATCCACCTTCTCTGCCGGTGTTTCCATATCTAGCTTTTCATCTGGTCGATCTGATGAGGCCACTGCTTCTGCCTTCCCTGCAGGAACCTCTGCTTACACCTTCACATCTGGCTTCCCTGTGATGGCCTCCACACAAACAGACGCATTTGATTCTTCTGCCTTTGTGAAAGGTTCCAAGTTCTCCTTTAAGTCTGCTGTCTCTGCTTCTACACTCTCTGGGAGGAACTTCATTTCCCACCTCTTTGATACGGCCATCCGTTTCTTTTCTCCACTCATGGATCTCAGCCTCTGCATGCTACTCATGGACCTCCACTTCCACCTTCCTGTGGGCAAGTCTTCTTCTACCGTCTCAGCATGGAGAGGTTCAAGTTTTTCATTTACCATTGCCTTGGCCTTTGCCTTTGCCCTTTGCCTTTGCCATTGCCTTTGCCTTTGCCTTTGCCTTTGCCTTTGCCTTTGCCTTTTTGCCTTTGCCTTTGCCTTTGCCTTTGCCTTTGCCTTTGCCTTTGCCTTTGCCTTTGCCTTTGCCTTTGCCTTTGCCTTTGCCTTTGCCTTTGCCTTTGCCTTTGCCTTTGCCTTTGCCTTTGCCTTTGCCTTTGCCTTTCCTTTGCCTTTGGAAATACTGGTTTCTGATTTCTGCAGTTGGCCCTTGGGTGCCTCCTTTCGTACGTGGGTCTCAGTTACCACAGAACCCTCTGTTCTGGATGCAGACCTCAACTACAACATTCTCTGTGCTTCCCGGTAGTACGCCAAGTGCGGCATGTTTGGCCATACCTAGGTCATTGACTTCAGTTGCTGCATTCTGTACTGGAACTGCAGTCATCTTGCTCTGGATAGGTGCCTCAAACACAAACTTCGGCACAGGGAGGCTCAGCTTCTTTTTGCTGCCCCATCGGCCGCCCTATTCCCTCGGGTCTCAGGTTCCCTTTCCTCTTTGGTGCCCTTCGCAGTACCCCACGGCTATCATCTCAGGGGTCCAAATGGCTCCCAACAGTTCCACTAGCTGGGCTCGGCGTTTCACATTGCGCCCATCTGATTTCAGCCATCAACATTCTTTCCATATAGCTTCGTGCTCATATAGTGTGAGGAAAGCATACTCAAAGTCTGTATAGATGTTTATGGTTCGTACATTGGCCAATTATAAGAACTTGGGTGAGGGCCACTAATTCAGCTGTCTGAGCTGACGTTCCCGGATCCAATGGACCTACGTCAACTGTTTCATATCTCGCTAATCTCCTCCCATTCTGAACAAAGCTGCCTCCATCGGAGAATGAAATCTGGGCTTGGAGCTTCGTAAGGAGATCTCAACCCAACAAGGGGATGGGACACTCTGACATATATAGGACTTGATGGGTCAGCATTCGCCCGCAAGCACGCATTCCATGGGCTGTAGAAAAGGTTTTACTTGACTGGTCCCTGTTACCCTTATAACTTTGATTGACAGCTAGCCGATTGCTGTAGTTGCCACTGGAACTACTAAGTTCTCCATAAAATTGACCACTCGGTTTCGTACATCTGGGCCATAAGTTCAACCTAAAGTGAACCTGGTCCTCCCTATTGCTGGTTCTCAAAACTTTGCCAGCCCATGATTCCTGGACCTCCTTGTCCGCTATTCCATCGATCTGCATGATAAGAGTAGCGATTTTCACCGGTTCCTCTTCTTCCTCTGGTTCCTCTTCTTCCTCGGCTCGGTTCCCCTTGGTTCCAGCCTTCGCCCGTTCTCCTGTTCCGGCAATCCCTTTTCCAATCCAATGGCCTTCTCGCCTGCACCAACGCACACTGGTTTCTTCCCTAAACCAGTTCCGCGCTCTCTGCCTCTTCCTTCAGTTGCACGTCCTCTTCCTTCAGTTGCACGTCCTCTTCCTTCAGTTGCACGTCCTCTTCCTTCAGTTGCACGTCCTCTTCCCTTCTCCTCTTCTCCTATTTCCTCTTCTCCTTGTTGCTTCTCCCCTATAGCCAGTGCCAACATCCTCTTCTCTCTGTACTTCTCCTGTTTCCTTTCCTTTTCCTCATCCCTATTATCATATACACGCTGAGCAGTCGCTACCGTCCACTCCAATGAATGGCCTTCTAAACCACCCTTCTTCAGTATTTTCTTGCGGATATCTGGGGTTGATTGGGCTATGAAGGTAGTTTTTAATAATATCTCATTATTCCCCTCCTCTGGGTTTAGGGGTGTCCAGATTCGAAATGCCTCCTTCAGTCTTTCCAGGAACATGGCAGGACTTTCATCAGGTTTCTGGATAATTTCAGAAACTTTTGCCATATTGGTGGGCTTTCGCGCAGCCCTAATGAGCCCTTGGATCAAAGTGCTCCTATAAGATTTGAGCTTCTGCCTGTCATCTGCCTCATTGTAATCCCAGTTGGGATCTGTGGGGGGATATTGAAGCAATCTTTCTCCCTCGTCTACTTTGTCTTCTGCCAGAAGGCGACGAGCCTCAGTACGTACTCTCTGCACTTCTCCGCTTGTTTGCAATGTCTGCTGGCAATCTTCCCAAGTAGGGGTAGTATTCAGGTCGGTGGTAGAAAGCGGGATATGTTGGAAAGTACTAGTTCTGGGCAGGGGTTCCCCTTCCTGCGGGGCAGGCATTGGCACATCCCATGCCTGGCGGAGCGGCATTAAATTAGACGTTATTCCCTTCACTCTTTCCATTTCTTTTAGTCTCCGCTGTTCCTCATAATTTAGCACCTGCTCACTTGTGCTCAGGAAGGCTCTTAAATACTCCTCAGAGTCTTTAATTTTTATCTGAGCCAGCCTCAAAAGCCCATCAGACACACCTGCAGCAGCCTGCCACCTCTTCATGATCAGCCTAGCCCTTTGGTAATTTACTGCAGTGTTCTCTGGGGTTCTGGCATGGATGCCAGGGGTACATGGCAAATCCTCTGGTTGTTGGTTTAACTCATGGGTGGGATACACACTTCTCTTAGGCGTTTGAAAAACTGCCTTGAGGTCTGTTGCCTCTGTCTCTTCTCCTTGTTCCCCTACTGCCTCTGGAGCCTGGCCTTGCGGCGATTGAGTCGGTGGGGGTTGGAATGAGGCACTGGGAACATAAGGGGTTGTCTGCTGAACAATGTCTACATCTGTTCTGTTGGGATCGCTTGCTACTAGCAACTGTGCTTTCCCTCCAGAGCGTGGCATTATCTTCTTTTTGCATTGTTCCTTCGGGTTCTGGTCTATGCACCCTTTCCATATATTTACATATGGAATCTGATCCAAACGTGTTTGGATTACTGCTGCCCACAGTGGGTTCACTTTCACAGGATCAAAGGATCCTTCAGATGGCCATCCGGTGTCTAGTGTTGGCCAATCCACTTCACAAAGACTTCTCATCTTTTCCTTGTCTAGCTTGATATCATAGTTATTGCCTTTGTTAGCTAACTTCCAGTTGTTCAAAATGCACTGGAGCGGGGTCAGTGGGGTTGAAGAACCTCCCCCCATTTCCCGCGCCTTCAAACGTACTTGCACACACACACTCGCACCTGGGGTTCGTGGCCTGGGCAGTCTCCTGCACACAGGAATCTCACTACTTGCCAGTCCCGTCTCTGCCAAGGCAGAGATCCACACTCAGTTTTGGGTTTCCTCTACGGTCCCCCTCTCATACACTCTCTGCAACCACACAGGCGCCTCACACACCACCTTCCCAACCTATCTCTGGTTCCCTTCTGGACGTTTCACCTACGTCCAACCCTTTTTCCTCCTTTGGGAGCAGCGTTGGGTCACGTCTTATACCTGTGCGTGCCCACTAGCCCTCTCCCAGTTTCTAAGACATCCAAGACGTCCTAGTTCCCTTTCCTCTTTTGGGAGCAGCGTTGGGTCACGTCTTATACCTGTGCGTGCCCACTAGCCCTCTCCCAGTTTCTAAGACATCCAAGACGTCCTAGTTCCCTTCTGGGTGTTCAAGACGTCCACCCTTACCCTAGGGAGCGGCTTTCAGTTGTCTTATGGACTGATCGGGTCCACTCGTACAAACCTATGTGCCTGCCTCCCAGAAGAATGATCAATTCTTCTTTCCCTATCCCCTCTCCCAGGGGGATTCCTTACTTACCCTTTCCGCGGTTTGCCCTCCAGAACTGCTCCTTCTCCTGTTCCACGTGTCTGCTCCTTTGCGGCAAGGCGGTGGCCGCAGAAACGGCTTTCAGTTTCCCAGCCAAAGCTAGCCGGTGTGCACAGAAACTTTCAAGTGTTCCAACGACCACAAGCCAGACCAGGAAAGGTACAGACCTGCCTTCGTGTCAGCATTCAACACTCAAAGAGCTCGAGAGCCCCACGTTGGGCGCCAAATGTAAGACCATAAAAAGGCTCTTGAGCTCTTGAGCTGTCGGAGCATTGGACACAAAGAGGCAAAACACCATGCAGGATTCAACAGGATATATTTTGAGTTACATATGTAAAGCAAAAGGCACAATCCAAAAGGTGGACTGAGCACTGAGAGACTGGCGCGTATTCCTTATAAAGACAATACAGAAACCGAAAATAGAAACCGAAAATTGGCTCAAGGTTCACATGTTCCCTAGGAGGGTAACCTCCCAAAGCCTCCCCAACTCACTCTCCCCAGTCTGGGAATGTCCTGGCAAGCCTTGAATGTACTTGGCAGACTTCCCAGAAATATAGCAACATAAACAGTAAGTAACAAAACAGTCCCCTATTGTATGCTGAAGGTTAGGACATGTCTGACTGTCTAATCAGCAGAAAGCATAACTTCAATTAACCGGCAATAATACTTATTGCATTAGGTAGGAAATACAAAGGGTATAAATCAATAATATCAATACAGCAGGAACAGCCTCTAACTATATAAAAATACCTTACAACCTTAAATGGATTAATATAATGTTAATACAGTTGCAGGAGCAGACTCTCTTTCCCTTCTTGCCAGAGCCAAGGCTCTGCTCATACACTTCAATTGCTTATAAAAGCTACGCATAAAAGTATAATTAATACATATCAATAGTATATGCAGGTACATGCAAAGATACATATAAAGGTACATACCTTTACAAGCTTGAGGCTTCTAATCAATCAATTAATAAGACTAGCTGTTAAGCCTTTCAAAGGCTAAATCATATGCAATTAATATTAACGGCATAATCCTTCAAAGGGGCTTTCCGTCCCCCTCTCTCGTGGTGTTGCTATGGTAACAGGCAAGGTGCTATTAACAGGCCATTGTTTAATTCCAGACAGTGCACCGCTATCTATAACCTTGCAAACTTCTGGCCATGTTGGCTGATTTCCCAGACATTCCTAAAAACTACTTCAGGGTCGAAGGGCCTCTAAGAGACTGTGTCTCTCTTAATATACAGAAAAATACAGAAAATATATTTTAAGCAGGTTAGGAAGCATTTAAAGCATTTAAAGGCATTAAACATTAAAAGAGCATTTATAATCAATATGGAATAATTGATCTGTCCCCTTCATAGGGGCCAAATTTCATGCTAGTTAGTACTGCTGATAGGTATTTCCATTCTAGGCAATCAAAAGCTTTGAGGATGTCTAGGGACATAATTGTTAATGGGAGTTTAGTTGCCTTGCTGTGTTCAATTAGGTTCAGTAGTTTCCTGATGGGGTCTGTAATGTTGCGACCAGGGACGAAGCCAGTTTGGTCTGGAGCTATTAGCTTGGATAAGAATTTTTTCAGGCGGTTGGCCAAGATTGATGTGAATATTTTGTAGTCTTGGTTTATTAATGAAATTGGGCGGTATGATTCTACCTTGAGGCTGTCCTTCATTGGTTTTGGGATGGAGACTATTTTGGAGAGGGTCCAGGTTTTGGGGATGGGCCCTCCTTTCATGATGTCATTAAAGAGGCGTGTCATGTAGGGCATCAGGGGTTCTTTGAATTTCTTATAGAATTCTGCTGTGAAGCCATCTGGGCCTGGAGCTTTGTGTGGTTTTAAGTTTTTGAGGATTGTGTCTATTTCCTCTGGGGTGATGGGACTGTCCATATATTCTTGTTCCTCATTAGTTAGAGTAGGTATGTTCGTCTCTGTTAGGAATTCTTTGATTTTGTTCTCAGGTGGGTTACGGGAGGTGTATAGATCAGAGTAGAATTTCGCAAATTCTGCAATTATTTCTTTGGGGGAAAATGTCGTGTTGCCACCTTTTTTGGTGATGCAGTGTATTCTTGTTTTAAGTGTTTTTTTCCTACATCTATTTGCTAATAGTCTGGAGTTTTTCCCTCCGTATTCATAAAAGCGCTGTTTTAAGTATAGAATGTTGATCATTGTTTTGTTGATTTCTAGGGAGTCTATTTCTCTTCTTTTTTGTTCTATGAGTTGAAGGAGTTTTTTAGATCCTGTTTGTTTGTATCGTGATGAAAGATTAGTGATGTCTTGTTCTAAGTTGTTAATTTTAGAGGTGGTTTGTTTTTTAAGGAGTGCTTTCTCTTTTATGCAAGCTCCTCTGGTGACTGCTTTCATTGCGTCCCACAGGAGGGGTGTTTTTATGTTGTCTACATCGTTTTCCTTGAAGTAGTTTTGGAGGGTTTTTGTGAGACTCTCTCTAATTTGTTTGTTTGTAGTTAGGGTGGGACTGAAGGACCATGATGGGGTGGTTTGTGTTTCTTCTCCTATTTTAATGGTGACTTCTACTGGGGCATGGTCAGTGATTTTGATGTTGCCTATTTTCGTTGATTCCACTAGAGGGATCAGACCCTGTGTGAGCAGGATGCTGTCCAATCTGGATACTGTGCCATGGCGTCCAGATTGGAATGTATGGCTATTATCTCTTGGATTTTGCTCACTCCAGATGTCGTAAAGACCCCTGTTTTTTAACATTTTCAGTAATTTGTAAGAGTCCCTAATTGTTGGGGGGGTTTTTTTGAGGAAGGCTGTCCATGAGGTTGTGGGGTGGGTGTTTTTTAGGGATATGCCCTTCAAATTTAGGTTGAGGTCGCCTCCTAGGATTGCTTCCCCTTCAGAGAAGGAGAGGAACTTGTTTAGCGTTTTTTGGAGGAATTCTAATTGTTTTGAGTTTGGGGCGTATATAGGAGCCAATTGTCAATTTAGTTTTGCCATCTAGTGTTCCTTTGATGAAGACGAATCTGCCTTTTTTGTCTTTTAGGACTGTTGTTGCGTTGAAGTTTAGGTCTCTGCTGAGTACTATTGCTACGCCACGGGCTTTTCCTGAACCATTTGCCACCCACTGTTGATTAAAGCGGGGGTCGCTCAGGAGTTTGCTCCCTTTGGGTGGGTTGTGTATTTCTTGTAGGAAGGTGATGTGTGGTCTCATGGTATTTATGTATGAGGTGATGCGTTTTCTTTTGATGGGGTTTCCCAACCCCCTCACGTTTAATGTAATTGCTTTTAAGTTAGCCATCTTGCTTCTCTGTTGTGTATAGATTCCTTGCCAACCCGTCTGGGTTGTCCTGTGTCTCTCACTTTGTGTTGTTTAGTGAACCTGTGGGGTTGCGCTGACCTAGGGTGTGGTGGGGGGAGGGCTAGTGGGCTTAGAAGTAGGTTTGGGTTAAAGAGTGGGGGATAGGTTGTAGAGGGTTTCCTATATGTAGTCATATAGGTGTTCGTTTGGGGTATTTTGGACTCTTTGGCGTTTAGCCGGTTGGTCCTGGGTCTCAGCTGGTGTGGAGGGCCATGTTCAGGGACAGGCCGTCCCCCTTGTCGTTTGCGATAAGGGGTGTCCAGTGAGACGGTGTGGAGCGTCTTTGTGACGCCAATGTTGTGTATAAGGTTCAGAAGCAGTGCTACCAGTGTTGGCAGCAACATTGTTGGTGTGTTACGGTGGGTGGGTGTGTATTGGTACGCTCTGGTGCCACCATTGTGCTGATTAGGTATCAGATTTATTCTGGATTTGGGTTGTGTTATGGGGGTTGAAGTTGTTGTTATTTCCCCCCCTCCCATTGTGGGGTGGGGGGTTGATGAAGGTGTGGGTTGTAAGTTGTTGGGTGATGGGGTGTGTGGTTGGGGTTGTCTGGACTGGTGTTGGGGTGGGGATTTTTGTGGGGTGTGGTTTTGGGGGGTGTTGATGGTGTTAGCAGCGTTTATGGCTTGGGAGGGGGGGGGGGGGAGAGTCACCAGTCCTGCAGTTTGGGTTGTTTTCCGGTTACTTCATTCAGTCGTTGCTGCTGTTGTTGTAGGGTCGTTCCGCTGTGAAGTGTTGGTTTGGTTGGTCTTGGTCCGGGTTCTTGTGCTGAGTCTTCGGTGGGATGATTCTGTGTATGTCGGCAGTTGTTTGTATCGATACTTATTGTTGTTCCGCTTCTCTTGCTTCTTTTTCTTCTTAACTGTTGTCCATTCGTTTTCTGTTGTTTCATCATCGTGATTGTGGCTGTTGCTTGACGGGTCTTCCTGTTGCCATTCCGGTGGAAGATCGAGTCCGAGGTTTTCCATTAGTTGCTGAGCTTCATTCTTGTTGGTAGCCATGTATTGTGCTGTGTTGGTTGTTACAATGAGGCGGAAGGGGAAGCCCCATCGGTACTTGATCCCTTCTTGTTGGAGACGTTGGGTGCATGGGCGTAGGTTTTTTCTCCGGTTTAGGGTATCCTGGGATAGGTCCTGAAAGGCAAATATGCGGTTGTCTTTGTATCGGAGGTTGGTTGATTTTCTGAGGTTGTTCCATATCTCTTCTTTCTTTTTGTAGCGTGCAAAGCACACGATGATGTCCCTTGGGGGGGCGTTGGGTTTCGGCCTAGCTCTTAGGGCTCTGTGTGCCCTCTCCAGATCGTCTGTCTCAAGCTTCAGGCCTGGGATTGTATTTTTCAGCCAGCTTACAATTAGTTCTGCTGGACTTTTCTCATCTGTATTCTCAGGGAAATTGCGGAATCTGATGTTGCAGCGTCTGTTTCGGTCTTCGAGGTCTGCTTGCTTGATTTTCATTTCTGTGTTTTCTCTTTCCAGTTCGTTTATTCTCTTTTCCATTTGTGCGTACTTCTCCTGGTATTGTGTTATTGTTCTTTCTTGCATTTGGTTCTTGTTTTCTAGGGCTTTCACTTTAGAGGTTAGATCGTTGATTAGTCCCTTTAGGGGAGCCATTGCGGCCTCCATTTTTTCTGCTAATTTTTCTGCTAGTCTCGCTTCCATTTCCCTTAGATCTTGTTTCGTTATTAGGTTGTTGTCATCTCGGAGGGGTGTTGTTGTGGTCTCAGCATTGTTTGCTGTCTCTCTGGTTGGTGCCATCTTAGTCTCCCTGGTGCTTTTGCTGCGAGGTCTGCTTCGTGTCCTCTTGGAGTATGGCGTGTTGCGGTTAGGAGTTGTGGTGTTGGTGGTTCCTGGGTATTGCTGGGTTGTTGAGCTGATCGGGCGTTGTTGATTGGTGGCTTTGGCAGAGCGTTCAGGTTAGGCGGCCATTTGTGTTGCTTCTTAGCTGTGTGTTAAGAAATTCACTGGGGTTTCTGTGTTCACCTCAGTGGTGGCGTCGTTTCGGGGAGCAGGTACATAGACAAACGGGTAGGCCAACAGGGGGGTGGGGGAGTTCAGTGGTTAGGGTTTTTTTGGGGGGGTTGTGACTACTATAGATTAAGGGTTTTATCTTAGGGGGATTGAGGGGGGACGAGACTCCCCTCTTAAAGACAGGCTGAAATGCAGTCTAGAGGGGGGGTTGATTTAAGAAGAGTGGGGGAGAAAAGGGGAGAGGGAAAGAAAAGGAGGCTGGAGCACCAGGGTGGGGATGGGAGGTAGAGGGTGGGATGGGAGGTATGGGTAAGGAGGGGGTGAAGTTTTGATTGAAGAAAGAGGGGGGAAGGGGGGGTTAGAGGTATAGGGAGGTGGGGTTGGCTTTTTTATTTATTTATTTATTTATTTTTGTTTTGCCCCCTCCCCTTTACCTAAAGAGGGAGAGGGGAATAAGGGAAGGGAAAGGAGAAAGAGTAGGGGTCGAGTAAGCAAGCAAGCAAATAGACAAACAGTGAAGAACAAAGATGAATTCAGGGAGGGGGAGGGGAGGGGAAAAAGAAAAGAGGAGAAAAAAAATAGTTTAAGAAGAGAGGGTGAGAAGGGACACTAAAGAAAAGGATGCGGGGGGGAGGGCTGAAGGGGCAGATGGGTAAACAGTGAGAGCAAAATTGAATTGGGGGGGAGGGGGGAAATAGATTATAATAGTAATAATAATAAAAAGCAACAAGAAAAGACAAAAAGTAGTGGTTTAAAAAGCAAACAAAAGCTAGGATGAAAACAGGAGCAGGAGGAGGGGGGAAAGAAAATCCCTTTCTCCTTTCCCTCTCCCCTCCCCTCTATATATTTAAAAAAGGGGGGGGCTTCCTTTTCTTCTTCCCCTCTTCCTCTCTCTCTCCCCTTCTCCTCAGGGGTATTCTAAAAAAAATGGGGTGGGGAGGGGGAGATAAAAATGAAGCTAAAATAGAAAAAATAACAACAACAAAGAAAAGAAAGAAAACAACAGCAAAAGAATGTAGAAATAAAAGGGGGAGAGAGGGGAAGCCTCCCCAAATATAAGTATTAAAAAAAAGGGGGGGAGAAAAAACCGATGTCTTCCCTGGGCGCAACAGCGACGATGGCGGTGGGGGGCTGGCGCTTCTCCCTTCCCAGGGGTCCCTCTTCTTTCCCCTGTTTTGGGGGCGCTGGGGATAGGGAGCGTCCTCTCCCTTCTACCTCTCTCCTCGGGGGGGCGGCTGCAGCGACGGTGGAAGTGCCGGTGGGGTTGGGGCGTCACTCTTCGGCCTCCGGAGCACCGGCGCTCCGCGAGGCAGGTCCTCTCGAGCCGCTAGGCCTCAGGGCCTAGGGCTCCTTTTCCCCGGTGCACGGGCGACGGGGACAGGTAGGGTCCTCTCCCTCCTACCTTTCTCCTGAGGGGGAAGGGCGGCGGCAGCGGCAGCGGGGCGTTCTTCGGCCCCCGGAGCGTCGGCGCTCCGCGGGGCAGGTTGATCTGGGCCGCTGGGCCTCGGGGCCTGGAGCTCGACGGCGGTCACAGCGGCCGCGGGAGCGTGGCGTCCCTGCCTGGCCTCCGGGGGGTGGGCTGCTCTCCCCGGGGCTCCGCTTGCAACAGCGGCGGCAGCGGCAGCGGCAGCGCGGCGTCCCCCGGAAAGCGATCTCCTTCACCCCGGGGGGTGGCTGCGACGATGGCGGCCGCGGCCTCGGGAGCCCGACGTCTCTCCTCGGCCCTTGGTGCGCCGGCGCTCCGCGGGGGCCGGTCGCCCTGGGCCGCTCCTAGGCCGCTGGGCCTCGGGGCCCTGGGCCTTCTCCGTTTGTCGGTCGGGTATCCCCGGTCTCTCGGGCTCGTGGGGGGGTTCCGGTGGCTTCCTCCGGCAGCCCCCGGCGATCGCGTGGCGGCGGCGGTCCTAGCGGCACGGAAACCGGTCGGGAGGCTCCGTTGGCGCTGGTCGCCCTCAAGAGCTCCGCGGAACCGTGCCGATCGCCATTTTGCCTCGCCGGAAGTCCCCTCCTTTGCCATTTTATGACCCTTATTTAAAACAAAAAACCCTAGTTTTTAACTAGGTTAAAAGGCCTTTTCATATATATATAGTGAATTGTTTGTGCAATAACATGTTCATGCTAAATATTTATACCACTATTAAATACGGGGGGGGGGGAGAGATCCACTGCCTTCCAGTCACCAGCATTTTAGCAATTTTTTTTAAAAGGTAAAAAATTCCAATCTAAAAAAACTGACAGAACATTTAAAAAAAACTTTAATATCGTGTTAAATAGTCAAAACAAAATAAAATAAAAAATTCCTTCCAGTAGCACCTTAGAGACCAAAGCTCATACCAAGAACAAACTTAGTTGGTCTCTAAGGTGCTACTGGAAGGAATTTTTTATTTTATTTTGTTTTGACTATGGCAGACCAACATGGCTACCTACCTGTAACTTTAATAAATAGGTTATAGTGCAAATTAAACAATTGATTTAAAAAAATAAATCGATCAGGTGTGCGGAATTTAAGCAGTTGTGCATCTGAATTGTACTTTCTGCTTCTTCATCCACAGGTTACTGTGGACAAAACACAGCAAAATGCAATTCTTTTGGTAGTGCGGAAAGGCTATTGCTATTCTGTTTATCGCTTACATGGGGAAAGGAACTATAATGCAAAATGGCGCTAACGTCCCTTATCTGGAAGCACCACAGTTGCCATTTATTAAATGTAATGGATGTGTTATGCAGAGCAACCCAGATTCCCAAATGTTCATATTTTCTTTCTTATTCAATCATATTATTTCATAAGGTTATTGTTTTAAGCCATCCAGACTTTGATATTTTTTTGAGTTAGAAAATGGAGGGAGGAAATCATAGCGTTACCTTTGGCTGAATTTAATAACGGGTTTCATTCAATCAAATCTGATTGAATTGCATTAAATGCACCCTGCAGTTTTATACATACTGACTTGCATGTATACTTAGTAAAGTCCATCAATGTAACCATGTAGCTTTGAGCATTTGCGTTAATTTTAATTGATGTAGACCAGGAACGTCCAACTGGGTGGCTGGTTTAGCCAGCAGAACAATGTTATTTGGACCTCAGCAGCCCTGCCCCCTTTAAACCAAGATGTGGGGGAGTGTTGCCAACATTTTCACAAACTATTTTTTTAAATGTTTTGTGCAAATCACAGAGAAGAAAAGACACCCCTTTCTAACACAATTCCTTCAACATCTACTGTTGGCTCCTTCTGCTTGTACATAAGAGAAGTTATGCCACCCTGGGCTCCTTTTGGAGGAAGGTGTGAAACACATATTTAATCGATAAATAAATTAACAGGTGATGGCATGTGCCAATTGTATCGCAAAGATGTGCAGTTGCTTGGATGAGCTGGAGGCCTACTATTCTATCGCTCCAGTCCTGTTGACTTGATGGATGCATTCTGGCAACACGCAAAACTCATTACTCTGCTGGCCTGTTCTCTCTCCACATAAAGACACAAGGTGATTTAAAGCAAAAATGGCCGGAGCCCAACACTTTAAATGTTTTCATTTACAGCATTCTGATATGAATTCAATAATACCTCCCCAGCTGGAATGTTTTTATTTTTTTGGCAATAGATTTTATTGAATTAGTCTCCCTCCAAAATATTTATTTCTCTCTTCATAGCAAATATGTTGGACCCTGCGTCCCCAACCCCAAGGCTCAGGTCTACTAGATTCTGACAGAATCAGTCCATAACCTGCAAAGCTGGCTCCAGGATTTGAGGGTCACTGCTTAGCAGGCCCACGGCTATCCGCCTTAAGCAACATCTAGCACCACTTCCATATTGCTATTACTATTATTACTTTTTCTATACCGCTTTATATTTTTAAGAAAAAAAGTCTCAAAGTGGTTTACAACAGATTAAAAACAGCAAATGAGAATATGCCACATGAAATTATGCCGTCCGGTATTAAGAGCTCAAATTCGTTTGTTTCCTCCCCATGCTCTGTGTATTAATACAGAGACAACTGAAACCATGAGTCATTTCCTCCAGCTGTTTCTTTATGCTCTATCCTACCTAATAGCAGGTTCCTGTACCTCCGCCCCAGTTTCCTGCACATCGATGAAGTTATTATCCCCAGTACTTAGTGTCCTCTGAAATATTGTCTTCTGCCCCATCAGGATTCAGCTTAAAGCACTCTTGATCAGGTTTGCAAGACTCCTAGCAAGCACATTCTTGTCAACTGCTGTGAGGTGCAACACATCTCTTGCCAGAAGCCCTTCTTCTTGGCAGCGAAAACTCTGGTTTTGTTGTTTAGTCGTCTTAGTTGTGTTCGACTCTCCGTGACCCCATGAACCAGAGCAGGGGTCGGCAAGGTTTACCTCACCTGGGCTGGTTCACTCCAGCAGAGATCCCTCCATGGGCCGGATTGTGTGTGCATGGCTGCGATTTCCGGTGTCTGCACAGACACGATTTCCGGCACTGCGGAAGCGAGTCCCCACACCGCGCTGCACCGGTTTAGCGCAGCACGCAGGGACTTGCCGAGCAGGCAGCTTGGTTTGGGGACGGCTCGTGGGCCAGTTAAATGACCTCTGTGGTCCGCTTGTGGCCCATGGGCCTGAGGTTGCCTACCCATGAACCAGAGCATGCCTTGGAAACTCTCACTTTCTTCTCAAAGCTTCTCCTTTTTTATGTCCATGGAGTTTTCTTGGCAAAATACTGGAGTGGTTTGCCAGTTCCTTCTCCAGGTGGATCACATTTAGTCTAAACTCTCGGCTATGACCTGTCCGTCTTGGGTGGCCCTCCACATCATAGCTTCTTGGGGTTATTCAAGCCCCTTCGCCACGACAAGGCAGTGATCCATGAAGGGGTGAAAACTGTGGCACAAGGAGCCAAATACTTCCCAATAATACCATCTGTGCAGCCAGTCTATATACTTCCAGTATGTTCCTCTCTCTTCCTAGGCCACGGTCATCTACAGAACGAGGGGCGAAATAACCACCTGTGGTCCAGGTTCATGATAACAGATTTTACTGAATTATTCTCTCTCCAAATCACGGTCCAGCCCTTCAATACTTAGAAATGTATGCTGTTTTTACCTTCAGATTTTCTCAAACGTAACAGTAGAAGAAATGGACCTTGAACCTCAAAAGGATAGATTACGCTGAAAGGTTTTGAACTCCCAAGGACCACATGAGTTCTAAAATTCTCTTAAACACTCTTCTTTTAATTGCTAATTAAATTTGTTTGCTTAAGTCATCAGTCAGAATGCGAGGCAATTAAAAACATTGGCACACAATCAATTTTAATTGTGTTCTGCCACAGCGCTTGCCTTTGCAAATCAGATACGTTTTAGTCTGTGCACCGAGATACATCAGGTGAGAGCAATTTTTTAAGACTTCCCTTTATGCAGGCTGGATCTGATTAAGCAGTGTATTGCTCGTTCTGAAGTTACACAACTTCTTCCACTACACTTATCATTCCATTACTGCTGATCTAGATGCATCTACTAAACCAGTCTATATAGTTTATTATACATAGCAAAGTACTGATTAATATGGGCCTGTTCCCTATACTCTTTGCGGCTATATATTAGTGCCATCTAGCGGCCACTGGGAGGAAATACTATTAAAATAATGCATTCTCTATGTTCCCAGGTTAAGTTATTATAACTCATTCCGAAACACTTAGTCTTAATTTTTTAAAACACAAACACATATACACAAATCTAAGCTTCGTACCCCCAGAGACAGATTTTTGAAACATTAAGCAATTCATAAATGTTAATGTTGTTTGCTGTCCACCTGTCTTAGGAAATGCTGGAAGACTTGGACTTCACCCAACTTGCTTCCCACTACCTGAGTCTCTCAGCTAAGCTGAAGAAGTGTATCTGAAGAAGTGTGCATGCACACGAAAGCTCATACCAAGAACAAACTTAGTTGGTCTCTAAGGTGCTACTGGAAGGGTTTTTTTATTTTTTATTTTGTTTTAGCTCAGCTCGATTGCTCATGATGACTCACCAGCCATGTATGGCAGGCATCAGCCTCCACGGTTCAAGAAACCTCCTGCTTTGAGGCTCACCTGGAACTGCCAAACCAGGGGTGAGGGTTTGCCAAGTTGCCTGAGAGGCCAGAAGACAAAAGCTTTCAGGCTTCATTCAACTCGGTGGGCTGCAATTTGTGTCCGTGTGAATTGATTTTCTCAGAAAGGCAGCACAACCAAATAATTAAAAACAACGAGGCAAAATGAAAACATAGCCCTGTGTACACACTGTACCTTTAAAGCTCATCTGAAGCTCCTTCTTTCCCTCTGGAAGGCTCAGCGGACTTGAGGGTGCAAAACCGGGTTACCTAACACAGTCTTCGGAGAAGAATCAGGCGGCTCCACCCATCTCTAGTTAGAAGCCGCTGTTCATGGGTGATACTTTACACTATGTACAGAGCGCACTTCTAGATCAGTGGTTTTCACTCTCCCGCGGAAATCCTTTCCAAATCAGTTGCCTACTGAGAAACCCTGGTAGGTTGCAAGGCATTCTGGGACTTGCATCACATTTTTTAAATCTTCACACCTTCCAAAACACAGGTAAGCCAACCTGCAGCATGGGTGCCGCAAGTGGTGCGTGCAGTGGGAAACTGGAGCGGAAGAATCCACATCCTTGGCTGTGGCACATAGTCAAAGCTCTCACTCCTGCTAGTCTCTCTAGCCTTGCACTCCAGTTAAATTTCCCAGCTCAGCAGACTAGATTCAAAGCCATCTCCCAAGGAATAGGGAGGCAGGCAGGCTGCAAACATGCTGGAGTGCACACTAATTGTCCTTGTTACTGCTAATTTACTTATTTCGTTAACGTTTATATTCTGCCTTTTCTCCAATGAGCTCCAAGTGAGTCAGGACTGGCCCAAGACATTTTTGTACCTGAGGCAACCTGCAAAATGGTGCCTACCCTCACCAGGAAAGAAGGTGTGAGCGAAGATCTACATCATCAGCAACAGCAAGTGATGCGTTCGTTGGCGGCTGGATCCTGCCACCTGAGGTGGTCTCTTCATCTTGCCTCACGAGGGGGCCGGCCTAGAGGTGAGTTACGCTAAGAGACAGTAAAAAAATAAACAAAAATAAACAAAAAATCCTTCCAATAACACCTTAGAGACCAGCTAAGTTTGTTCTTGGTATGAGCTTTTGTGTGCATGCACAAAACAAACTTAGTTGGTCTCTAAGGTGCTACTGGAAGGATTTTTTTATTTTTTATTTTGTTTTGACTATGGCAGACCAACACGGCTACCTACCTGTAAGAGACAGTAAGTGAGCTACATGTCTGAGTGGGGATTTGAATCTGGGTCTCTCCAGTCCTAGTCCAACACTGTAACCACTGTGCCACACTGCCTCTGTAGCATATACAGTGGCACCTCTGGTTACAAACTTAATTCGTTCTGGAGGTCCGTTCTTAACCTGAGGTACCACTTTAGCCTCCCGCTGTGCCGCCGCCGCACGATTTCTGTTCTCATCCTGAGGTAAAGTCCTTAACCTGAGGTACTACTTCCGGATTAGCCGAGTCTGTAACCCGAAATGTTTGTAACCCAAGGTACCACTGTATGCAGTGCCAATGACACTGTTGCCCATTTTAGATTTGATGGCAAGCAAGCTGGCCGCCGTCAATGTTCCAAGCAATGAAAAATCACCCGTGAGGGAAAGACAGGCAGGGGAATGTCTTCTTTATGAAGCTCCATCTAAACTTTTCATTATCTTTCTTTCTGGAGCAAAACTAATAATGGGAAACCACAAAAAAAGAAACCCAGCCCAGTCCCGTCCCCCTCTCCAAATGTTACCCGAAGCAGTAGAACAAGAAACTAAATCAAGATGTTTACTGACAGACTAATAAACAAATGGGCCCATTGCGAGGGAGCCTTGATGAATGGTGCATCCAGGTGTTTTCAATAATGGCAATAAGCACTACAACTCAAAGTATTTCTGATTCAAGTATAATGCATTATTAGGCCATTAGAGGCTGAGCGTAGAGGGCCATTTGTGCTCAGGCCTATCAATAATGCTGCTTCCCAGCTTGCATTTAGACCAGGGGAATTAGTCATACTGATATTCTATTTAATAAAAACCTAAAGAAGACGCATCAAGAATCGCATTACATTTTAACAGGGTTACAGCAGCCCAGGAGGACCACAAGTTTAATTTTCATAAGAGCATTCATTCCTCAATTATGTCAAACATGAAAATGTAAATGGCAAATTTAATGCTAACAATATCCCTCAAAGCACATTGGCAGGTAGCAAGCATTATGTTGAGTGAATGCCGGCTGCATAACAAGCAGGGCCCAAAAGTAGACGGAGGAGAATGGATTAAATTGGAAAGCTGAGCTCTGTTGATGATGGGCACAGGCTTCTGCAGCTGATGGTGAGGGATCATACAATATGCATGTAGAGAGAAGGGCTGGGTGGTTCTCTCTCTGCCTCTGCAAAGTATTTGCTGACGGTGCAAGCAGCATAATTAATTCTGGCTGCCCGCAACAGCTGGAGACACCAAACAGGCTGCTTTGAATCCCTTAAAATAAATGGAATAGTTTGATTTCAGCCAGAAGTCCTATTTACATGAGGCTCACGACATGACACAACCTTGATGGCAGAAAGTGAGGAGGAATTAAAGAACCTTTTAATGAGGGTGAAAGAGGAGAGCGCAAAATATGGTCTGAAGCTCAACATCAAAAAAACTAAGATCATGGCCACTGGTCCCATCACCTCCTGGCAAATAGAAGGGGAAGAAATGGAGGCAGTGAGAGATTTTACTTTCTTGGGTTCCATGATCACTGCAGATGGTGACAGCAGTCATGAAATTAAAGACGCCTGCTTCTTGGGAGAAAAGCAATGACAAACCTAGACAGCATCTTAAAAAGCAGAGACATCACCTTGCCGACAAAGGTCCATATAGTTAAAGCTATGGTTTTCCCAGTAGTGATGTATGGAAGTGAGAGCTGGACCATAAAGAAGGCTGATCACCGAAGAATTGATGCTTTTGAATTATGGTGCTGGAGGAGACTCTTGAGAGTCCCATGGACTGCAAGAAGATCAAACCTATCCATTCTGAAGGAAATCAGCCCTGAGTGCTCACTGGAAGGACAGATCCTGAAGCTGAGGCTCCAATACTTTGGCCACCTCATGAGAAGAGAAGACTCCCTAGAAAAGACCCTGATGTTGGGAAAGATGGAGGGCACAAGGAGAAGGGGACGACAGAGGATGAGATGGTTGGACAGTGTTCTCGAAGCGACTGGCATGAGTTTGGCCAAACTGCGGGAGGCAGTGAAGGATAGGCGTGCCTGGCGTGCTCTGGTCCATGGGGTCACAAAGAGTCGGACACGACTAAACGACTAAACAACAACAACACGGCATGGTTTGTCTGCTTTGTTTTTTACTGTCTTCTTGTACCTCAGACACAATGACATTGGAGTTTCTGCCTTCCAAGCCACCTGGAAGTCATTTAAACTCATTCAGATTCTTATGGAGGTTCCTGCTTACAGAACGAGCATATCGCGCTGCAAGGAGATGAGAGCATTTTGAGGAATAAGGGAGTTAGAGCGGTGCATGTGGTTTTGCTGCCAGCCACAGTGGCTGTGCTCTGCCCTCACTGCCAGAGAGGCATTGCACCTCTGACTACCAGTTTTGGGGAACAGCAAGTTTGCGCTCGGTTCCATCTTGCAGGCTCCCCGCAGGCATGTGTTCAGCCGCTGTGAGAACAGAATACTGGATTAGACGGTTCACTGGCCTGATCCAGGAGGCTTGTCTCATGTTTTACATCACCGCGGTGCAGAAAAGCCTGGGTTTGTCATTTAAAATACATGTGCAACTGTTTCAGAATTAACTAACACCCTCAGAGTAAACAAGCAGTCCAACAAAAATGAAAGCTAATAATATATGTATGCCATAATGCAGCAAAGGGTTTAGTGGCGGATGTAATTCATAGTTATCCAGATATCTGGTATGCGGCTGATCTGCTCTGATCCTAAGCAGACAAAAGAAACCATCGGGGGAAAGCAGAGAACTAGGCAAATAAGCAGCCAGAGAAAAGTTTGTGCTAAATGAAACTTCTGAGTCATCTTTAAGGGCAGCCCCTTGTAAAACACATTACAGTATTCAGTCCCAGAGATTACTAACGTATGCATAAGCACAATCGAATCTCTGCTATCCATAAAGGCGCGCAAGTTTTGCCATCAGCAAGGAGGAGCTGAACTCCCATCATCTCTCCCTAACAAAAGGCAAGATGGAGTCCAAGGAAACTCCTAAGATGTTAACCTGCACTGATGGACTGATTGCCATTGTGCTACAAGGGAACATTGCTGCATCCAGAGCATTAGGAGCAGCGCCAGCACGGTCTCTGTCTGGTCTGGATTCCACTTCGGCTTGTTTATCATCCTCCATCCACCCACAGTCAACAGACACTGGTTTAAGACAGCTGCTCTTGCCTGCTCAGTTAATGACATACAATCACAAATCAGCATCTTGATGGTACCCAACTTCAAAGCTCCTGACGATTTCTCCCGGCAGCTTCATATAGCTGTTAAACAACATTGATGATAATGCTGAGCCCTGGTGGAGCTCTGCTCACAATGAAATTCCCAGAAGGCTGAGGAAGCCCTAATTTAGTACGTGTGTCCTGCTAAAGAAGAGCAGAACCTTGCAAATGCTAAGCCTGACACACTTGGCCCAGTAATCTAGCCTTGCCAGCCAGGTTGTGAGCGTTTCTGTATCAAATGCCACTCGGAGGTCTGAAGGCTGGAGGACCCTTTTTCTGTTTAGGGTCCCATTCCTTGGCAAGGCCTACCCAGTCCAGCATCCCTGCTTTCAAAGTGGCCCACCACCAGGTTCCTGTGGGAAGACCACATAGAGGGCATGAGTGCAATGGCGCTCTCTCACCTCCTGCCTCTGATATTCGAGGTACTACACAGCTGTCACGAATATTGCGATTCTCCATGAATTTATCTATAACCTCAGAGATAATATTGTTGGAAGCCGCACAGTGGGGGCAGCCAGGTCAAATGATGATGCAGCAAAAAAAAACCAACCCTTTTCTGCCTCCCCCTTTCCCCCACTCCTTACCCCCTACATGAAATTAGACTGGGAAACATGACTGAAATGTTTCCAGGAAATATGATGCTGAGGTTCTCCTAGGTGTTCTGGAGTGTGAGGTATGAGGTCTATACATCTTCTCCTGAAGACAACATTTTTATATCCATCTAAACAGCCTTGGCCCTGTATATCTGAAGGAGCGTCTCCACCCCCATTGTTCAGCCCAGACACTGAGATCCAACTCTGGGGGCACTGTGAGAAGTGAAGCTACGGGGAACCAGGCAGAGGGCCTTCTTGGTAGTGGCGCCTGACCTGTGGAATACCCTTCCCATCAGATGTCAAAGAGATGAGTAACTTATACAACCATTAGAAGACATCTGAAGGCAGCCCTGTATAGGAAAGTTTTTAATGTGTGGTGTTTTATTATGTTTTTTGTGTCTATTGGAAGCTGCCCAGAGTTAGATGGTCAGGGTACAAATAAAACAATAATACTAAAATGGAAAACAAGCGAGGTCCCAACTAAAGAAGAATGGCAACTTAAACCGATGGAATATGCGCAGCTTGCGGACCTGACATATAGAATAAGAGAACAAGAAGAACATACCGGTACGTTTAAAGAAGATTGGAAAATGTTTATTGATTATATGGGGGGAAATTGTGTACACCTGAAAACGTGGGCAGCAATAAGATAAATTCAGTAGTGTAAATAAGTTTTGATGGATGTAATAATGGAATGCTAAATGGTTTAGTTTATGTAAATTATGCGGGGAGTTATGTTATGCAAAATGAACCATGGAAAGAAAAGAAGGGAACTCGCTGATATTTTAAGGTTGTTTAAATGAATATTCTAAAATGTAAAACAGAAGATTTAATAAAAAATATATTTCTAATTAGAAGTATTTCAAAACAAAGATCTAAGGCTGAGTGGAAATATGTGGAAGACTATCTGAAAAAAGAAGGTATAAGAACGGATTTGGTGATTTGCTTAGATTGAGATATATGTGGGGAGATTTATATTAAAATGTGAGCTATTTATTTAGTTATTTATTTTTCAATTATTGTATGAGGTATAGCAAGTTTTGTTTTATTACTAAGGGAAGCGATATACAGACAATTGGAAGCCAATTTTTAATTGTTATTTATAATTCTTTGCTTTCCCCCCCCATGTGCTTTGTTTTTTCATATATTATTTTTTGTGGGTTATTATGTCTAGATTATATGCTTTTCATTCTTTGTTTATTGTTTATTTGTTTCTATGATTGTATTTTATAAGTTTGAAATTAAATAAAGCTATTTAAATCTTTAAAAAATATATAGAAAAAATAAAATAAAGCCATCATCATCATCATCATCATCATCATCTAACTCCACCCTCAATTGCCCAGGTAAGCCTGCTTTGTTCACAGTGGCTCTACTCATCAAAAAAATAAATGCATTGATCTGCAAGCAGCTATCTGGCACTAAAAATTCTCCCTCTCCCTGTCAAGAGGCTTATTTGGTGCTCCAACACCCATATCTGTGCCAGAAGCTGCTCAGTGCCGGAGTGTTGGTCAGCTTGCTATTATCACAAAGCAATGCTTCAAAGGCAGGAAATGAAGCTTTTCCATTTTCATATTCTCCCAAAAATTGGGATCCTTAAAGTTGCTACTTGAGATGAAGGGCAAGATGATGCCTCCAGGTGCACTCCATAAACCGAAGCAGACTCAATGGACCTGTGTTTTTCAACCTTTTTTGAGCAAAGGCACACTTGTTTCATGAAAAAAATCACGAGGCACACCACCATTAGAAAATGTTAAAAAATTTAACTCTGTGCCTATATTGACTATATATAAAGTAATTTTCCCACGGCACACCAGGCAACATCTCGCGGCACACTAGGTGTGCCGCGGAACAGTGGTTGAAAAACACTGCAATGGACAACTGAATTTGACTTTAACACGACAGGACAGCACCTGAAGGCAGCAGGACAGCTTAATGACCACAGGGGAGGCTGCACTGACACGCTCCTCTGTCCTCCAACACCTCACGGCTGTGCCCTCTCCCAGTCTCTATTAACTTAGGCAACTGCCTCATTCTGCCTAATGGTAGAGCTGGCCCCATCTGTTTTCTGTTTCTTGTTTTGACATTCCCATCTGTGAGAGTCTATGAGCCCAAGAATATGATTGATAGATAGATAGATAGATAGATAGATAGATAGATAGATAGATAGATAGATGGGACCTGGATAACTTTTTGACAAAGGCACATGCCAGTCATCGAAAACCCATTGATATCGGCAAGAATCTTTCCTTACTGGGTTTGGATTGAATAAATGGTTCAGCTAGAAAATGCATCAAAAAGTTAAGATCTACTTAACTTTGGAGCAAAGCAGAAGTAAATCAGCGTAATCTTTCAATTTACATCTAAAACAAGCGGTTACTGAGAATTATATTGCTTCAAATATTTTGACACACCAAATGAACTATGATATGTTGGTGATTCTAAAGGGGGGGGGGAATGGCACATATTTCTGTAGCCACTTAGGGATTATATTGTTGATTTGATTTTAACATGAACCATCTCAGGCTTGCAAGGCAGTTGAGCTCCATCTGTTCAACAGCTTTGGTTACTCATGGGCCTGGAGTAAGAAAACCTTTACTTCTGTAAAGAGATAGGTTGGTGCTTCACGACATCACAGACACCACCTAATGGGTTGTACAAAATGCAGTAGCGATAGACTTTGGGCCAAGGACAGGTTTCGGCAACCAGGATCTAGGCTCCCCAAACTGAGTGCCAGGAAAGACTACCTGTGTGTGATGCCATGAGAAATAAATGATAATGGGAGCATTTAATCAATGTTCCCACCCACAAAGAGGAGCCCACTTACTGCGTTTCCGGCACTGCTTTGTTCCAACACAGTTGGAGGGCAGGTAATTCTTCTACACACAAAAAGTAAATGTTTGGTGAGGCAAGAAAAAAGGAAGGGTGCTTTCCCTTTCGATTCTGAAAATAATTAGCCATTTTTTGAGGTCAGTCAGAAAGCTGCTTGTTAGGATCTATTCAGCACTTCATTTTTTATTTTATTTTTTGGCAGGGATCTGATTTGGCAGCACTTATTCATGCAAATCTTTCGCCAATATACGAGAAGGAATTTATAGGATGAAGCGTGAAAAGTTTTTCATTAAGAATATAACCGTGCTCCAGATAGAGGAAGCGAGACAGCCCGTTTTAGCAAAGGAAGCATTGCAAATTAACTAATTTTATTACTTTCATTACATTCCTTATCTCCTGCTGAATGAGTTGCCTCGGGGAGAGTGGCAGAAAACTCCTTTCTGCTGAAAGATGCCAATTATCTGAAATGAGTTCTGTTTAAGGAATATTCAGATCCCCTGAGTGACTGGTAAGAAGTGGAGGAAAAGACTAACTGGGGAATTAAGTTAATGGGTCCTAGAAGCATCTCATCCCAAATGTCTCCTGAAGCAATATCTGATCCTAGCAGAATTGGCCTAATTATATTTTGCCAAATTTAGTTATCACTTTCACCATCTTAAATACAATGGCTGGGACCCAAATAACTGAACTAGTTCTGCAAGGCTTTGGCTCCCCACCCTGCCATCTTGTCAAAGACCACCAACCCACAACCCTCACACCACACAGCAAACCACTTCTGAAACGGAAGTTGCCTTAGGCTGCAGAAACACTCTACCTTAAAAGCACATTCAAAGTACATTCCCTCCCACAGAGAATTCTGGGCATTGTAGTTTGTTGAGAGTTGCTGGGAATTGTAACTCTCTGAGGAGTGAACTACAGTGGCCAGAATTTTTGAGGGCTGTTTGTGCTTTGAATAGGCTGTAAAAAGGTAGCCTTTCTAGAACCATGGTCAGAATATTTGTCCAGCTAGCCCTGTAATGCCCATTTTGACTGGCAGCCGCTCTCCAGACGTCTTTCCCATCACCTGATCCTTCTATCTGGAGAGGCCAGAGGCTGAGCTTTGCACCTTCGGCGTGCATTGCATGGGATCTCCCACTGACCCATGGCTATTCCTGGTAGTGAGATCCCACCTCCCCATTTCCCTTCTCTGCCAGATTGCTAATGGTAAGGTATGAAAGCGTGTTAAAATTTTACTTACACAAATGCGGGGGGGTGCGTGGACAAGACAGCAAACGGCCTAACCACACTGTGGCAATCCCGGGGTAGCCCCGTGTATATCGTTCACCGTAAGTCAGAGATGGGGAGCTGGGAGCTGGACCACAATTCCCACCATCCCCTCCCCCAACCCAGAACCTATTGCATTTTATTGCCATAACACATCCTGCTGGACTGGGACTAATGGGAGCTGGGAGTTCAAAAACAAATGGGAAGGCCACAGGTTCCTCATCCCTGCTTTAGGTTTCCGTTTCTGGGACAAAGACTGAAGTTCTTCTGATTTGTTACTTATTTGTTCATTATATTTCCATCCTGCCCTTCCCAAAGGAGACCAGTTGGCAAACAACACTGGTTGGCATCTGTCTGTGTTGGGAGACAATGGAAGAGTGCAAACCCTCTCAATTGTCCCATTTTGAGTGGGACGCCCTGGAATTATGGAAGCCATCATGGCTTCTGATTGGATCCCAGAATGTCCATTTTTTTGGTCTTGCGGTCTGGTGAAAGTTAGGTAGCTCGCACCAGAGCATTGGACTAAAAGACGCTCATTTCGTGGGCTCTTGCATGAATCAGCTGGCTCCCACCACAGCTAGGTACCAAAAAACGATTGTCCTGATTTTGATCAGTTGGAGGGTATGAGAGTGTGCCTTCAGGGGTGAAGTCAAACCATTGGAGAGTTACAGCGCCTGCTGTGGCTGTAGAGACCAATACGGAAGAGACATGTTTTGTTGCAGCTGGGGCAGATGAAGACGTCCTGTTGTGCTGATGCAGGTATACCATGGCACGTCTTTTCTCTGCACTCTCTTCTGGTCACTGCTGTGGATACATGGCCTGACTATCTTCCAAGCACTGCAGTTGTCTGCAAGGGATTCTCACACGGCAGGGCTGACGTTGCCAGATTTTATGTCACGGTTGCAGACGTCTTTGGAACACAGAGTTGGTCTGCCAAGGGGCCTGGTACCTGAAGCCAGCTCTCCTGTCACCTGCTGTGAACAACAAAAGATAAAGCAATAAAAAATATCTTCAAAGCATCTTTAAAACCTTATAATCAGTTTCAGTGCAGATGCTGACTGGGAAAGATCTCAGCTGAAAGAGCTTGTTGAAAAGGGGAGGTATTCAGTAGGCACTGAAAAGACAACAGATTATTCCTAAAGACAACGGGTTGGTGCTGCAACACTAAAAGCCTGATTCCTACATGGTGCAGAATGGACCTCCTAGTAAGATGGTATCTGCAATTGGGTATGCAAAGGATAAGATTATATTTACCATGTCCTGGTCTCAAGCTGTATAGGGCTTTATAAACCAAAACCAGCACCTTGAACTTGGCCCAGATTTTGTAACACAGAAGGAGGCTGTAGTCTATCCAAACCTCTCTCAAGCCTCCTTGTTCAAAGTAACTCCAACCATAATAGAAGCATAGCTGTCAACCCTCCTTGCTGTTCCCCACTGCTATATACATAGCTGTCAACCCTCCCTGCTGTTTCCCAATGCTATAATAAGGGAATTTCCCACAAAAAAGGGAAAGGTTGACAGCTATGAATAGAAGGTGTTGTGTATTGATTCAAGGGTTATCATATCTGTATTACTATTGTCTGTATTCACATTAGGGGAAAGTAACTGCCTTCTACTATTGGTTCATTCAAGTTGCTGCATTTGGATCCTCAGTCTTATTGGTTCCCACCAAAAGGCAGCTTTGTGATTGCTTGAGATTGTTCCCTCCAAAATGTATCCTTTCTAGCCAGTCTACTGTCCCTATAAATGTAGCTTCCCTCTCCTCAGTTCCCCAGTCTTGTTTACTTGAATAAAGAGTGTTACATGAAGAAGCTGTCTCCTGCCTGCTATGTCAGAGAGCTGAAGTCACTTGCTGAATCACGATCCCCACGCTACAACAGAAGCATCATGTACGTACCGGTAGCTCAGGTCCCTTCAATTCAAAGGGAGAAGTACCAGATTATCCTGCTACCTACAAGTATAAAGCTTTAATGTGGAATAAAGTTAGTCAAAACATTCATTGCATTAATCATAGGCCGCTGCCATTCCCTCAAAGGTCCAATATCTACATCAAAAGGGGGAAATATGCATTTTTAAAGGTCCCAGTTATAAATATGGAATCCAGGTGATGAATGGCTCGTGCCATTTTCTTTTCTCTCCCCCCCCCCCACTTTCAGCTCTACAAATTGTAGGCCCGTGTTTACATTTGGGAGCGCTGAGCAAATTAATATGGAACTGTGTCTGCATGGTACCTTCTCTTCCCCCAGATATTATATGTTGTCTGAGCACGGCCCAGAGCAATGGTTTCCTTTTGAGTTTATAGCACCTTCCCTTTGGCCTTAGAATCCAGCCCAAAGAATGAGAAACCCAAGACTGACCAGAGAGTTCAGTTGCCATTTCAAAAGATCCACCCACCCACTTGGAGTCGACTCTGTTTTCCTTTCGGGGGGGTGCTTGTTCTAAGCCTATGTGAGATGTTGTCAGTCACCAGCGTAAGAGACCTGCTCGAACCCCTGTTTGTGTTGGCAGTGTCCCGCGAGGAACTTCACACAGAGTCCCTCGCAGTATTGGCATGTGGTTATCACCACTCACCTCTCAAGACTTCTTAGAATAATAAACCAGTAATTGAAAGGCGAGTTTAGTGCTGCTGTTTGCAGCGAGCCATGGCCGTTGAATGATTGCCACAGCAGGCAGTGCGACGGAGGTGCTGAAAGAGTCTATTAGTTTGCTTAGTCTCAGTCAGCATGGAGTATTAATACAAGCTCTCTGCAAACAAACAGACACAGCAGAAGGCCTGCAGGGAGCGGGGGGGGGGGAGAAGGGGGGGCGTAAAGTCAACTTTTTTTCAGAGCTTCCATACTGGTCCTTCTGCAGAGGGGAGGAAAGCCAATGTGAAAGTTTGAAACAATAACTGTGTGCCAATATAGTCGGAAATTGGAATTAACCAGCTCGACATTTTTATTTTGTCGAAAAAGCAATTGTTCCATTTCTTCCAAACAGATCAGTCCACGGCAGCAATTTATAGCAAATGTCAAAGTGGCATGCTTTAAAACTTCTTGGGCTGTTTATTCTGCAAAAAGCTTCCCCCCCCCTTCTTCTTTCTGCAAAACATGTGCATCTTTCCACAGAGACAGGTAAGGAAGTTAACCAAGGTTTGTGTTCTCATGACATTGGTTTTGGCTCCCTGAAAGGCTGGTTGTTGCAAAACAAGCAGCGAGAAGTTTCCCACCATACTTAAACCAAAAGTCTGACCGGCCGAGTCACAGGTCAAGGCGTTACACGGAAGAAACCATGGTGGACCCCACTCTCACACCACGTATGCGCCCAGAGGAAATGCTGTTTCTGAATCCTTTCTAGGGTGGTTCGGAAGGAGAGTTCTCGAGAATCGGCCCTAGCATCAATTACCACATAGTCAGGAAAGACACGAAATACAAATTTCAATATCTAGCAAGCAAATAAAAAATACGGCAAAAGGGGACATTGTCCACTTTCTTTTTTGACCCAGTTTTTGGCTCTTAATTTGAAGGGCTTTGGTATTTGTGGCTTCAGGTATTCATGGGGCAGGATTTTTAAATACCTGTCTTTGACCTAGATAGCTGCATTTTTAGTTGTTGTTTTTTTTAAATTGATTGGTTGTCCTACTTGGTTTCAGCGTTTTGTTGTTTTCGTAAGTCACTTTGTGTCACTTTTGTGAAGAAGAAAGTGACTAATCATGTTGTTGTTGTTGTTGTTGTTGTTGTTGTTGTTGTAATATGTATTCCACGTAAATAATGTTTCTGATGGGGTTTTTGCAGGCACTGAATGCTTTTCTCTGCTGGTTTAGAAGGGTAGCTATTTTTTTGGAGCGAACAAGCCTCTGCTTTAAATTCAATTGCTATAATTCATTGGCAAGCTTTGCTTTCTGGCCCTGCTGTGAGACTTGCTGCACATGGAGAAATGTTCTTTGTCGTCGTATAATTTCAAAATGCCTAATGCGCCCGGGCCAACGCACAGACACAAACACTTCTAGTAATTAGAGCCATTTGTTGACTTTCTGAACAAGATAATCCTTTTCTGCCAAAGCTTCGGCTAATTTCGAGATACTCTCGGGATGGCTTGTCTGCAATGAGGCTCCTGCCCTGGGCTGCCAAGCCACGTTAAAATCTGGCACCTCCAAAGCCTGGGGGGTTTAAAGCCCCGCCATGTGATTGCAAACGCTGAAGCTCTCCAGTGGCATAAGCACATCATATGGCTACACGCTCTGCACATTGGTGTAACCATGTGGAAGAGACAATTACGAGACAGGAAATTAGAGCACAAGGTTTGAAGGAAACAATCTTTCAGCACAGGGCAGAGCCAATCACCCGATCTTTAGTAATTGCAGCCTGATCAGCAAGATGGCAAAGGAATACGTGGATTTTAAAACAGCTCCCTCTCCTTTTCACATTTAATTTATGTCACTGGATGACTGGAACGCTGTTAGGTTAAACTCTTGGCGTTTCCTAAAAATCAGGGAGGCAGTAGGTGCCTTACCAGAATTCACCGTCTTTTTTGTAACTGTGTAAGTAAACCTTTGGGACGCGGGAGACACTGTGGGTTAAACCACAGAGCCTAAGGCTTGCCGATCAGAAGGTTGGCGGTTCAAATCCCCGCGACGGGGTGAGCTCCTGTTGCTCGGTCCCAGCTCCTGCCCACCTAGCAGTTCGAAAGCACGAAGTGCAAGTAGATAAATAGGTACTGCTCCGGCGGGAAGGTAAACGGCGTTTCCGTGCGCTGCTCTGGTTTCGCCAGAAGCGGCTTAGTCATGCTGGCCACATGACCCGGAAGCTGTACGCCGGCTCCCTCGGCCAGTAACGCAAGATGAGTGCCGCAACCCCAGAGTTGGACACGACTGGACCTAATGGTCAGGGGTCCCTTTACCTTTACCTAAGTAAACCTTCACGGACCTGATCCTCTCCAGATGTTTCAGACTAAAGATCCTGTTGTCCCCACTGTGCTGGCTGGGGCTCAGTGGAGTCTGGTCTGTCAGGGGAAGTGGGGAACTGCCCCACCAAGGACACACCCTTTTCCGCCTTACTTACAACGAGCACAAGAAGTGGTGCTGTCTGTCAACCTCCTCCTCCTCCGTCTGTGTTGCCTTTGCAGAGCTCAAAAGGGAGGGGACAAGAGCAGAAGTTGACTCCGCCTATTACAGGCTTGCCATTTGCTCTGGCGCCACCTGCTGTTGGCCTCCCAGCCTCTCTCCCCCACCAGTCCTAATGAGCGCCAGCCTTCACTGCTGTGGCTGATGGGACTTGTAGTCCAGAGCATCTGGAAGGAACCAGGTTGATAAGGCCTGCTGTAGTAATGCAGGGGTGATGAACCCGCAACGCGAGTGCAACATGCAGTGCAGGAAGTGAGGGTTGGTGGGATTATCGTATAGCAACAGGAGGACCTTTTGGTCCAACTGTGGAATAGAGTCCAAAATGTTGCTGCTGCCACCGTGACCTCCCTTCCTTAATAGGCTGTAGGCAAAACTCCCTAAAGGCACTCAGTGCCGGATTTACTTATAAGCTAAACAAGCTATAGTTTAGGGCAGGGGTCAGCAACCTTTTTTAGCCGTGGGCCGGTCCACCGTCCCTCAGATCATGTGGTGGGCCGGATTATATTTTGGGGGGGGGAAATGGACAAATTCCTATGCCCCACAAATAACCCAGAGATGCATTTTAAATAAAAGCACACATTCTACTCATGTAAAAACACCAGGCAGGCCCCACAAATAACCCAGAGATGCATTTTAAATAAAAGGACACATTCTACTCATGTAAAAACACCAGGCAGGCCCCACAAATAACCCAGAGATGCATTTTAAATAAAAGGACACATTCTACTCATGTAAAAACACCAGGCAGGCCCCACAAATAACCCAGAGATGCATTTTAAATAAAAGGACACATTCTACTCATGTAAAAACACCAGGCAGGCCCCACAAATAACCCAGAGATGCATTTTAAATAAAAGCACACATTCTACTCATGTAAAAACACCAGGCAGGCCCCACAAATAACCCAGAGATGCATTTTAAATAAAAGCACACATTCTACTCATGTAAAAACACCAGGCAGGCCCCACAAATAACCCAGAGATGCATTTTAAATAAAAGCACACATTCTACTCATGTAAAAACACCAGGCAGGCCCCACAAATAACCCAGAGATGCATTTTAAATAAAAGGACACATTCTACTCATGTAAAAACACACTGATTTCTGGACCGTCTGTGGGCTGGATTGAGAAAGTGATTGGGCCGCATCTGGCCCATTGGCTTAGGTTGCCTACCCCTGGTTTAGGGCCCCACTCTCTTGGGGGCCCCCCAAAAAAATTAAAGAAAAAAACCTGGATGTACATTTCCAAAATATAAGATAAAAAACAAATAAAATAAAACCTACATACAGCAACAGTGTTTTGTGTTGTGTAGGTCCATAAATTACCATATAGCATATATTCAACACAAAAAAACAGCAACAATTTGTTGTTGACAAAGGACAGCTGGACATATAAAGGGCCCCATTACCTTCAGTAGCTTAGGGCCTCATCAAACCTAAATCCGGCCCTGAAGGTACCGGGGAAGAGGATGCGCCGCTGTACACATGAGAAACAACTTCTGTGTTAATCTGTTGTAACAAAGGCAATAATAAAAACCTTTAAATTAATACATTTTTTATGACACAGGCTAGGCTGGGGATCAGATTTTGTCCAAGGGGCTTGATAGATCATTCCCAGTACTCATTTCCTTTTGGGGCCTGGTATTACGACCCCCAAGGATTCTGTGTTGGAGATTTCTAGCTCGTTGGACTCTATGACCTCTTTGTCTCACAGAGAAACATCACCTCCAGGTTGTCCTTCTCTCTCTTTACAACACTTTGTAACCAGAGATAACCATGCCTTGTAGGCCACATTAACTTTACAAAACTGTATGACTTCCAGAACGAAACGTCTGGTAGCCTTCTTGGCATGGAGAGTGGGTGCTTTGGTTCATTTATGGAAGAGTGAAGGATGGTGTCAGGGTTGAGCCAGATGAGGAGTAGTGGTGGCAAGCCCCCCCCCCCGGCGAGGCTGCACCCACGGAAGAACCTGGGGAAATGGAGGAGTTCGTACCTGGAGAAGACTGGTGGCGGCACTCCTCGGAAGAGGAAGAGTCAGATGGAGAGGGGGAAAGACCAGAACAGGAGGAGGAGGAAGTCGAGCCAGAATCAGGCCCTTGTGAGGAGAGAAACAGGCAGGGCCCTTCCCCTCCTCCCTTCTCAGCTGTAGAGCGTAGAGCTGAGAGACGCAGGGAACAATTAGAGGCAGCTGCAACTCGTAAGAGACGTGGTTGCAGGCCAGCTACTTAAGAAAGGCTGGCTGCTCCCTTCACTAGCACCTGCAACTGCTATGCTGAGTGTGTGGTTGCTCTTGCTCGTTCTGTTCCTGACTCCTGGCTTGTTCCTGACTCCTGGCTTGTTCCTGACTCCTGGCTTGTTCCTGACCCTCGGCTTGTTCCTGACTCCTGGCTTGTTCCTGACCCTTGGCTTGTTCCTGGCTCCTGGCTTTTCCCTGACTGACTTGGCTGGTTCCTGACTTGGACTGTTCTGACTTCGGCTTCTCCTGACCCCATACTGATACCTGACTTCAGCTGGCTTCTGACCCGGACTGTTCGACCTTGGCTTATCTGACTGACTGCTGCACTTCAGCACACCAACTTGTTGGCGCCCTAACAGATGGGGACCAGGTATTGTTTCTGAGCAAAAGCTGGAATAGGCTGTGTGTGCTGTGGCATCTAGGAGTGGGTGAGGGAGACCATAGCAGCAGCAGCAATAGCATTCCTCACACCAAGTTAAGTTTTTGCTGAATCAACATGTAGAAGTTTGTATTTTCATACTTTGAATAGAGCCAACGGACCGTCTCATGGAGGCAATTCAGGCAGTAGTTTATTTGCTTTACGTGAATGGTGCTCATGTGGAGCCCAGAAGGACTTGGGACACTTTGCTCTCATGTCTCAAATTCAGTGTGTGTGTGTGTGTGTGTGTGTGTGTTTTAAAAAACCATATCAACAGGACTTAAAGATAAAAGTACCTCTGACCATTAGGTCCAGTTGTGGACGACTCTGGGGTTGCGCGCTCATCTCGCTCTATAGGCCGAGGGAGCCGGCGTTTGTCTGCAGACAGCTTCCGGGTCATGTGGCCAGCATGACTAAGCCGCTTCTGGCGAACCAGAGCAGCGCACGGAAACGCCGTTTACCTTCCCGCTGGAGTGGTACCTATTTATCTACTTGCACTTTGGCGTGCTTTCGAACTGCTAGGTGGGCAGCAGCAGGGACTGAGCAACGGGAGCTCACCCCGGCGCGGGGATTCGAACTGCCGACCTTCCGATCAGCAAGCCCTAGGCTCTGTGGTTTACAGCCCCCTCAGATATTTTATTGAGGGGGGCCAAAGCCCTCACGGCCCCCATGAGTTGCCTCCTTTGACAGAGAGTAACAAATTAAACAGCTGGCAATTTGCCATCCCTTTTGGTAGTGGAGGGGGAAATGTAATTGGCACTTCCTACGTGTCGACAATTTTTTTTTTTTTTTTGCAAACAAAAACCAAGGAGAAACATGTTTATCAATCACCTGGAGTTGTAAATATGCTAAAGAAGACCCTTTTAAGGAGCCGGGGCTATGAGCTGAAATGTATATATGGAAAAAAGCAGAACCTTGGCACTTGGGATGTTTGCTAATAGAAAGCTTGTCTGCCAAGACCTATCATTGAATTCCGGAGAAACCAGAGGCCTTTCAACGGACTGTTTCATGCCATCAGGTTGGAGGGCCATTATTTTCATTTGATTTTCCACAGTGGTTATGGAGGCCAAAGGAGAACCGCAGCTCTCCCGCAAGCAGCGGGGTCGGCCCTGTGTTCAATTCCCCAACCGCTAGGCTAAACATTTACCTCAGGCCGACAAGGCTGGCCTGCCTCCATGAAGCTAAGTAAACACTGATTCAGTTTGAATAAGTGGAAGATATTTCTTCCTTTTTCAGCTATATGCTGATATACGGGTACTTGAAAAACAGTAGTTTTCGCAGCACACGCTGAATTCTACAGATCTTGACAAAGGAGCACAGCAAAGGATTTTTTTAACCGTTTTAGAGCCAAGCTGTACTGCCCAGCACTTTTTGAAATAATAATTAAAAAGCTCTGAAAGCTTTAATTGTAGATTAATGAACTAGAGCTACACTAGGGCAGCAGGACAAATTTGCGGTTAACCAATGGGGGGATTTTTAATCAGTGGGGCTGAGACTGAAGAGCACAGGACGCTTATTTATTTTAAAGACATTTTGACTCCTGTATATTATTGTAAAAGGGAATGAAAAATGAATTCTCTAAAGTTGGCAGGAAAGGGGCAAATTGTATTTCAGAGGGGGCAAGCTTTGTCCCACAGGCTAGATAGATTCCCGAAAGAGAAAACTATAGCATGGTTCACAGAAGCAATCCCATTTTTAACATTACTCCTCTAAAGTATGTAGCCCAACTGATTTGAAAGGACAACATGCAGAAGACTGCATGAAATACCGCAGTTGGGAGCAGTGTCCGGGCAGAAATTGCCGCCCCCCCCCCAAAAAAAAGTCCAGGAAAATCTGGATTGTAAGGCAGCGCATGTTGGCAGTTTTTGCCGATTATCCATAATAATAGATCAAAAAAGCTCAACAACTTTTCTGTCCGGATTTTCACTCTTTGGAATATGGCAACTCTACCTGTATTTGAATTCCCAGTTAATAATTCTGCCAGACCTTCCAGGTGCTGGCAGAAGAGTGCTTTGTCTAGTGAATAAAAATGGAGAACATGAATGCCCCTTCCGCTTACAGGTTGGATGGGGAGTTCCTGCGACAGAGGAGTCCAGGTGCTAGTGGAAGCCTTCTGTTTACCTGTGAAGCAGGTGTGAGGAACCTGTGGCCCTCGTGATGGTGCTGGAGACCACGGTGGCATGTGGAAAGAAATAGTCTGGTACAACTGCTGGTTGAAAGGATAAAGGAAACTCCAAGTTTACTCCCAACTGTTGGATCCCAGCTTCCCAGTCAGCATGAGCGATGGTCAGGGGAAATGGGAGTTCTAGTTCAGCAGCACTTTGAGGACTGCAGATTCACCGTAATGGTAAAGGGACCCCTGACCATTAGGTCCAGTCACGGACGACTCTGGGGGTGCGGCAGTGGCGTCGCAAGGGGGGCGGTGGGGGCGGTCCACCCCGTGTTCCAGGGGAGGGGGGTGACACTTGGGCCGGCCCTGCCCCGCCCCGCCGGCAGGTCCCGAGCAAGCCGCGGAGCGAAGTCACTCCATCCCACGGCCCGTGTGGGGCACGGCCACCAGCACCACTATAGGGCTGCCCCACCCCTGCTGCTGGAGCCGCCGTGGAAGCAGCAGCGCTGGCCCAGACAGAGTGCGCACGCACGAAATGTCGCACGTACACACTCCGTCTGGGCCTGCGCTGCTGCTTCTGCGGCAACTTTGCGAGCCCGCTGAGTGAAAAGACGGCTTGTGGGGCTGCCGCGCGCGATCGGCAGCTCCCCACAAGCCGCCTTTTCACTCAACGGGCTTGCAAAGTTGCCACAGAAGCAGCAACAACGGAGTGCGCACCCGCGACATTTCGCGAGTGCGCACTCCGTCCTGACGTCGCGTCGTGATGTCACGACGCAACGTCATGACACCCCACCCCCAGGGGGTGCCTCAGTTCATCACCCCGGGTGGCGAGGAGGCTTCCTCCGCGTCTGGGTTGGGGCGCTCATCTCGCGTTACTGGCCGAAGGAGCTGGCGTACAGCTTCCGGGTCATGTGGCCAGTATGACTAAGCCGCTTCTGGCAAACCAGAGCAGCACACGGAAACGCCGTTTACCTTCCCGCCGGAGCGGTACCTATTTATCTACTTGCACTTTGACGTGCTTTCGGACTGCTAGGTGGGCAGGAGCAGGGACCGAGCAACGGGAACTCACCCTGTCACAGGGATTTGAACCGCCGACCTTCTGATCGGCAAGCACTAGGCCCTGTGGTTTAACCCACAGCGCCACCCCGCCTCCCACAGACTCACCATACCTCCTTCCAAAAAGAGATGTGGTAGGATGGCACATGGTGGTTAAGACGACGTTATAGATTCTACCCTCCAAAAGGAGCAGAAAGACTACGCACCAAAGCTGAACGTCAGCAGCTCAGACAGCCTACAGAAGGTAAGACATTGCCATAACTTCAAACTTCACCCTAGTTCTGCCATGCCTCTTCCTGAGCTATGGTACAGCCTGTGCACTAACGTGACTCAGATCCACACTGCACATTTAAATCACATGACTTCCCCCAAATGAATCCTGGGAACCGTAGTTTGTTGCAGGTGTTGGGAATTGTAGCTCGGTGGAGGAGGAACTACAATTCCCAGGATTCTTTCACGTGCTTCAAATTTTCATTGAACGTAGCAAAAATGGATAAAACAAGTACAAATACCTGCTGGAAATGTAAAGAAAAAGAAGGTACCTTTTATCATATGTGGTGGTCATGTAAGGTAATAAAGGCTTTCTGGGAAACGATATACAATGAATTGAAAAAAAATGTTTAAAATAACTTTTTTAAAAGACCAGAAGCCTTCTTATTAGGAATTGTAGGTACCGACATTCCAAAGGAGCAGAAAAGACTTTTTATGTACGCGACAACAGCAACACGGATTCTACTAGCCCAGAGATGGAAAGAAGAAAGAGTCCCAACCAGAGAGGGATGGCAAACCAAGCTGTTGAACTACGCTGAAATGGCAAAACTTTTTTTAAAAAATTAAATTTTTATTAAATTTTTTAATTAAAACATACATAAACAAAAACACAATCTTTCCTCACATCTTAACGGGACTTCCTCCTATCTCCTCCTCCCTCGTCCTTTGTGAATACCTTTTATGAAACTTCCCAAGCTTCTTCCTATTCTAGTCTTTACACTAAAATCATTTCTATCTCATACCTCTTAACATTATTATAACATTGCCTAATAATTAACCTATATCTTATCTTAATCCTTATCATCTTCTAATTTATTCATCTATCTTCTACTCTACGACTTATCTTATCCTCAGATTATATCTAACTTTCAATCATACAATGATCTTTCAAATACAATTTAAATTTTTTCCACTCTTTTCCCACCGCGTCATCTCTCTGGTCACGGAGTTTCCCGGTCATTTCTGCAAGCTCCATATAGTCCATCATTTTCATCTGCCCTGAAATGGCAAAACTGACCGGTTAGCTCAGGGACCAAGAAGACAAAAACTCCAAGAAAGAATGGGGGGAATTTATAATTTATTTAGGAGACCACTGTAAGCAGATGAAAACATTAGCAGGGTTTTAATCTCACTTGTAATGTAAGAAATACTATGGACAATATGGTTAGATTTAAAATATAGATTATGAAATGATACGCAGTTGAAAACGTTGACAATAGGACCCATGGAGAGGATGGAGGGAAGTCTCGATATTCAGGGGGGAAATTCTCTATATGGATATGTACTTGGTTTTGTTATAAACTCGTAATTGTAAAATCAAATAAAAATGATTTCCAAAAAAAAATTCGTTGAATGTGCTTTAAATATTTGGTTTGGATTTTCCCTACTTCAAACGTTCCTCTTGAAATGAACAATAGCAAGTACTCTGATATATAAATATCGCTCTTTCATCCAGATCCTGCCGCTCCTATAACAAAAACTAGATCCTGTTTGTATAATAAAAGCTGTTCCGTAATACTGTATATTGTGCAAATGTGGGTTTGAAAATAAATAAATAAAGCATATAGTACCGGTAATGCTAAACCCAGAGTAAAATGTTGTCTGTAAAAGCCGCTGAGAAACGTGTATCTTAAATCTTACAAATCTGCTAACCAGGAGGCTCTAAACTTCAAATGTCAGCGTAGCCAAATCGTGTCTACTTTCCTAAAAATGAAGATGTGAAGATAGTTGTGGAATTCACCCCCCGGCGCATGTCTTCTTTTAAATCTAAACCGTTCTGAAACATGGAAGCAGCAAGATGATTAGGTTCTTACCAAAAGATATCGTTCAGTTTAAGTCGGAGGCAGATAGCCCCTGGTAAGCCGCATTCAGCAGGGGCCTTTCTAAATGGTCATGCTTTTCCGTAATAAATATTCGACTGTTACTTGCTTTGCGGAAGTCCTTTACATCTTCCTTCGAGTAAGCCCTTGAATTCCCTGTAGGCATCTTCATCGCTGGACTGCTCCTTCCCTGGCTTTGCGACACCCCTGGGCACAACCATTTTCAGGATTGCATGTATGCTGCAGTTGCACCGGAATTCAGGGGAAAGTGAAATATATTGAATATTGGGCACAACCTTCAACTTCCTAAGAATCAGAGCTGTCAACCTTCCTTTTTTTGCATTGGGAAACGGCCATAGCTGTCAACTTTTCCTCTTTTTTTTTGCAATGGGAAACAGCGCTAGAATAAGGGAATTTACCGCAAAAAAAAGGGAAAGTTGACAGCTATGCTAAGAATTTCAGATTTGACAAAAGTAAAACAAGTTGGCTTCTGCCCCGAAAGGATTTGAACATAGGCTTGAAATTGTGCAGAAAGTACTTGTTAGGTGCTCAGACACCCAGAGTGGGTCTGAGCAACATATCCTGGGGACAGGAGAGAGACTTCAGTGCTTCTTGCTCCTTCCCATAGACCTTTATATACCAGTTTTCAACAACAACAACAACAACAAACAAGTTCTAACACAAGTGGTTTTCATTGCAAGATTGGGCAACCGTTAAAATAATGAGAGTTGGTCCCAGGGTAAATGCGTACAGCAGGGGTGGGGAACTAGACGTGGCCGGTGGATCAGGCCACCTACCTGTCAATCGGCAAAATGACATCAGCACATTCAAACCCTGACAATCAGCTGATTGCTGACACTTCAAAGCACAGGACCCACACAATGTGCTTTGAAGTCTCACCAATCAGCTGATTGTCAACACTCCAGAAACCGGCTATCCAGCACTTCTGAAGCCCACCCATCACCTGAGCATTTGGACTTTTGAAACGCCACTGATCAGGCGATGGGTGGCACTTCAGAAGCCCTTTTGGGCCCAGCCCAGTCACCAAATCAAATATCTTAAATACGGTCAAAGGCCAGAGAACAATATAATATTGTATATTGTATTGTACTACAAGTAGAAATGAAAATGTGTGCCAATTCACAGAATTGCTGCTTACATTTAAAACCAAGTTTCAGCCTTTTAAAGTTTTAAAATTTAAATTCATATGTCTCTACTGTCTGTTATCATTCCATCGGGGGTTAAATTCGATCTCCGTTGCTGACATCACTGCACGTCTTATTCTTGTCGTAATGTGAGAGTACTTTGCCACAGGCCTGATAATTTCGGGATGCCCAGTCACCTTCTTACCTGACGGATGGTTAGGCCTGACCTGGCCAAAGTGACCTGGCAGGCCAAATGGGGAAACCAAATTGGGTCTGTGGGCCTAAGGTTCCCCACTCCTGCTGTATAGGGTTGCAGCCCTAGCAATAAGCACCCTTGTTTAAATTCAGCTGATACCCAAGCAAGTCACTTGGCCTGATACTGCGGAGCAAAAAGTCTATAAAATGCTAGAAACCCCTCATTATAGTGCCATGATATTTACTGGAGGGTTGTTTTTTTTAAAGAGTGTATTTAAAAGATTAAACTGAGCTGCCATCAGAGCTTTTACTTTGCCAGGCTAAATGACCCACTTTGTGGTTTTAGCTATTGAAGCAGATTGATCTTACAATGAAGAAGAACACAGCTGCAGAATGAAGATAGAGAGCTGGGTGAAGGAACCAAATGGTGTCAAATTAAAAGGGAAAGAAAGCAATACACACACACACATGAGGATTAATATTCAGCAGACACTATAAGAAGGGGGGGCAGAATATGGAATTTAAAGGATAAAAAATGTTAAAGGACCCCTGGATGGCAGGTTAAGTCCAGTCAAAGGTGACTATGAGTTGTGGCACTCATCTTGCTTTCAGGCCAAAGGTGCTGGTGTTTGTCCACAGACAGCTTTCCGGGTCATGTGGTCAGCATGACTAAATCATTTCTGGCACAACAGGCCACAGTGACGGAAAACAGATCGCATGGGAATGCCATTTACCTTCCCGCCACAGTGGTATCTATTTATCTACTTGCACTGATGTGCTTTCAAACTACTAGGTTGGCAGAAGCTGGGACAGAGCAATGGGAACTCACTCCGTCACAGGGTTTCGAACCGCCGACCTTGTGATCGGCAAGCCCAAGAGGCTCAGTGGTTTAGACTACACCACCACCTGCGTCCCATTATAGAATTTAACACACAGGTGACAAACATTTGTTATTTGCTGCACAAGCATGCTAAGCAGATCCCTCTCCCGTTCTTGGGATGAATAAGACTGGCCACAAACCAACAAAATGTAGTGTGGACTACCACCCTAACAGATGCATTTTTAACATGGAGGCAAGACCCATTGTATTCATTGGGGCCAACTCCCAGAGAAGCATTCATAAAATCGCCACTGATGCCCTGTAGAAAACAATGGAATGGAGTTTAATCAAGACAAACTTTTGCTGGATTATGTGCAACATGTTCAAAAACAAATTATCTGACTAAGTTAAGAAATTTTACACCCCGGTCCTAAGTAAAGCTCAAATCTTAAACACAGGGTATGTGCCACTAACATTCTGGGCACTAATAATAACCCCAAGAGACCAGGTCAGGGCCCTGTTTTTATTTTTATTTTATTTTATTTCATTTTAATATCGCCCTTCATTTGAGAATCATGGGGCAGTTTATATTATATGGTTAACTGAAAGTGATCATGGCATACTCTGCAATGCACAGGTGTATTTTTCCCTCCTGTGAGGGAGTCCTCTTAGAGGTTGACCGTGAATTTTGTCCTCATGACCTGCTGAGGACAAAACTTAGGGAAGTTTTTAAACTGTGACTTTGTATTGTATTTTGGTATTTGTTGGAGGCCGCCCAGAGTGGCTGGGGAGACCCGGCCAGATGGGCGGGGTATAAATAATAAATTATTATTATTATTATTATTATTATTATTATTATTATTATTATTATGCTGTATGAACTCAGCATGACTATTTTGGTTAATGGGATGTATAACCTGCGAAAGTATATCGGAGTGAATTGCTCATAGGGACTGAGAGCATTAACCCAGCTCCCATTAAGAGCAAATATTATAAAACTCCTGTGAACCCACAAAAAACTTACAATAAGCATTTTCCATACTCTACCCTATTTCAGTGCTGAGTGAGTTTTTCTACCCAGACCAAAAATATAATTTTAAAGGGTGTCATGCCCCCTCTTTGGAACTTCCCAACCAAATATTTTATTTGGAAATATAAACATTTTCCGTCCATTAAATATGTCTACAGAAACAAATCAGCTGACTCAAGGATTCTTAAGAACCCAAAGAAGGGGGGGGTCTACCAGTGATGGGCATTGCATACAAGAACAGCTGTTATATTTCTGTGGCAGGCAGAATGTCTTTCATTGAACTGTATATTACAAAGAGAGGTTGCGAGTCAGATCCTCATTAATTCTTCTTGATCTATTGATTTGCCCAGTACATTACGCATGGGAAGGACATTCAGAATTGCAGATAGTGTGTGTTTTAGGGGAAGTGCAGCCCTTAAGAGGTCAAAAAAAGTAATTGGGAGGTAATACGATTGTGTGAGATTATATTAAAGGCCACAGTTATTCAGCTTGTTTCATTTGGTCATTAGCCGCTGAACTGACTATCTATCTGGGCTGAAGTTGATTCAGTTATGTAAACGCAGAAAATGGGAATTTCAGTACTCTTCTGCTTCTGTTACCTCGAGTTCAAGTCACTTCTAATCTTGTAGGCATGGCCAGGTTCATTCAAGCCATTCCATCGACAAATCTTCTCCGAACACTGAAATCTTAAATATATTTATTTAGATGGAAAGAGGTGGTTCTTTTGAGCAATGCAGTTGCAGGGGGCCCCAATCCAGAATGGGGGCAGGAGGACAAAGTGTCAGCCCCTTCACCCCGCATGACAAGTTTCCAATCCAGATTGGGCTCCCAGCACCTGCAATTTGCTGTTTTCTGCCTCCCTCCAGTCCAGCCTGTAACTTGAGAAGAAGAGGAGGAGGAGGAGGAGGAGGAGGAGTTTGGATTTGATATCCCGCTTTATCACTACCCGAAGGAGTCTCAAAGCGGCTAACAATCTCCTTTCCCTTCCTCCCCCACAACAAACACTCTGTGAGGTGAGTGGGGCTGAGAGACTTCAAGAAGTGTGACTAGCCCAAGGTCACCCAGCAGCTGCATGTGGAGGAGCGGAGATGCAAACCCGGTTCCCCAGATTACGAGTCTACCACTCTTAACCACTACACCACACTGGTGTACTCAGAGGAGGCTAGGACCCAAACCAATGGATTTAAGTTACATGAAAGGTGATTCTTCCTGTACATCAATCAGGAAGAACTTTCTGACAGTAAGAGCTGTTTAACAGAGGAATGGACCCCCATGAGAAATGGTGGACTCCCTTTCCTTCGAGAGTTTTATGCAGAGGTTGGATGGCCATCTGTCATGGATGTTTTAGTTGGACTAAATGGTCCTTGGGGGTCCCTTCGAACTCTACCATTCTATATATCTGAGGGACAGGCACATTGGTTTGGGAGGGGCTAGCTATTACATCAGCTCCCTGCTCCCATTTCCTTCAAGAGATAAGTTCCATGTGTGACCAAAGCAATACATGCTTCTGCCCCATAGCCCACCAAGGAAAGCCTTCAAGGAGGGAAGAGCTCTGTGTGAGCTGGTCAATCATTAGATGGCGGGGAACAATTAGTTTCACCGTTTTTCCCCCATTCAATTTTTCTTCGTTTCACTTATGAGCTACTCCTTGGGTCCTTCCATTCCTTTTGCTAAAATGCTTTTGCTAAAATGAAAAACCATGCCACATATTCGCTCCAGTTTGAGACTTCTTCTTTTTCTGACACCCTCATAAATGACCCCTGGTTCGCTGAACACTTTCAATCATTAAAGCGAGCTTTTGCGGGGAGTTTTGTGTGTGTGTGTGTGTGAATCGCAGCCAGAGAGGAAGCAAGCCTGGAATGATTTATGCATACCTGCCAAAACCGTCTGCAGCTGATGATCTTGCATATTTTTCAGGGGGGCGGGGAGACAGAAGTAAAACGTGGCTTTCTGCACAAATTTTCAGCTTGGAAAGATGCACAGTGTCCAAGAGAGTCCTTTCAGCATGTGTTGAAATGGTATTGGGGAAGTTGATTAGAGTAACTCAGGGGATACACACGACTGAAGCTGCTACATAGTTGTTGTTCCAGCACCCTGTTTCTAGAACCGAAGGCTTTTAAGCCTGAGCCTCAGAGTCCCACTCAGCACAGTTTCAGGCGATTGGTCTTATATAAGGAAATGATCTGCTAGCAAAAAGCAGTGTCCCTTTATTCATGTGGAGCCCTTATCTGGTGGTTGACCAAACCTGCACATTGCGGTGCCTCAACTCCCTAGGACCAGGGGCGTAGCAAGGTAAATTGGTACCCGGGGGCAAAAAAATTTTTGTCACCCCCCCCCAGGCATGGGAAGGTCAGGTGGTACCCGGTGCGGAAAATTTCTTGTCAACCCCCCCATTGATCCCCCCCCCGCAAAAATGGTTTTACGTTATTTCATATTTTCTTACAAAGGAATAATAACAAGTAATAATAATAATAAACTTTTATTTATATCCCACCCTCCCCAGCCAAAGTCGGGCTCAGGGTAGCTAACGTCAGATACATAACATTGGCATAATTAAATTACCTCCTAAAAACATCTCAAAATCAAATTAAAGTCTAATTAGATGGCTTTCCACAGGGTTAGGGTTGGGAACAGTAAGTGTTCTCTGAACTGAAATTTCAGCCTTCACGACATAGGAAAACAGCCAAGTGAACAGCTATTTTGGTGGAGGAGGGTCAAGATATTAACCGATATGCATGAAATTTCATATATAGCTATATAATCCCTAGTATAGTAAGATAAGACCTTCGGAGCAGGCATTAAAAAAAAATATTCAAAAACAAATTCAAAAACAAATTTCATTTCCCCCCCCAAAAAAATTCCCTTGATAATTTGTCACCCCCTCCATTATGGAACACGGGGCGGCCCCCCCAACCCCCCTTGCTACGCCCCTGCCTAGGACTAAGTGCCATTCAGTAGCCTCCTCTAATTCAGAGAAGTTATCCATGTCTTGGGAGGAAGGATTAACTGCTATCTCCCCTCTGATCAGCCTTAAGGCCCCTCAATAAGAGCTGCTCCTCTGTGACATTTGGCTTGGGGAGTTCTGTCACCCTCTAAAGAGGATTCCTCCAGCCCCAGGGGGTACAACAATGATCAAAACTAAGAATTATGTGAACTTGTTCAATCAGCATAATAATTCATCTGGGACACAGAACTCAGCATTTCTTCCTGCAGAACTTGAATATTTGTAGGAGAAAGTGCGCTCAGTGAGGGGGCGAATAATAATAATAATAATAATAATAATAATAATAATAATAATAACAACAACAACAACAACAACAACAACAACAACAACAATAATAATAATAATAATAATAATACCTATATCTATATGGGTGCCTACTGAGAAGATCCATAAAAAAGCAACTGTAAGAAAAGGAATTATTGTGAAAATAAGACATATTTAAGGGAGAGCCAAATTTTGTCCTTGCTCAGGGCACCATGTTACCGAAGCCCAGCCCACTCCATCCCCGCCGTTATTTACAAAATTCCTAAACTAGTGTGAACTCCTTCAATTCATAGTCACTAGAGCCCAACCAAATGGCTGTTGGGTTTTTTTAAAAAGTAAATTGAGCTCAGTACATCAACTTGAATGTATGCAGGAAAATATTATAATAGTATGGATATAATAAAATTCAGAAGGCTACCCTTTCTTGCAACATAATCCCCCCACACTGATTGTGAACTCTCAAAATATGGATGATCCCTAAAAATTAGGGAGCAGGTAAAGGTAAAGGGACCCCTGACCGTTAGGTCCAGTTGCGGACGACTCTGGGGTTGCGGCGCTCATCTCGCTTTACTGCCGAGGGAGCCGGCATACAGCTTCCAGGTCATGTGGCCAGCATGACTAAGCCGCTTCTGGGAAACCAGAGCAGCACACGGAAACGCCGTTTACCTATTTATCTACTTATACTCTGACGTGCTTTCGAACTGCTGGGTTGGCAGGAGCTGGGACCGAGCAACAGGAGCTCACCCCATCACGGGGATTCGAACCGCTGACCTTCTGATCAGCAAGCCCTAGGCTCTGTGGTTTAACCCACAGCGCCACCCGCGTCCCTGTAGCACCTTAGAGACCAACTAAGTTTGTTATTGGTATGAGCTTTCGTGTGCATGGTATCTGAAGAAGTGTGCATGCACACGAAAGCTCATACCAATAACAAACTTAGTTGGTCTCTAAGGTGCTACTGGAAGGAAAAAAATTTTATTTTGCTCCATAATGTGTAGTTTCAAAAATAAGTAGCAAGTGAGTGTGCTGAAAGCACTCGCTGTTTTTTATGTATTTACCCGGCCACGCGTTGCTGTGGCTTAGTGTGTTAAATTGAAAAGAAAGGAAAGAGAAGGTGATTTTTTGAAGTTGTACAATATCATAATGCTTGAGGGTAGACTATATTTTTTGTTGTGCCATTGTTTGCCACATTTGCTAGGCTGGTCATGGTGCAGTCAGTGTATCTGTTCTCCAGTGTTTGTGGAGCCAAACAGGGAGATCTAACTGTTTTTGGAGTCCGCCTCTTTCCCCTGGAACTTTTCAGAGCATGTCTCTAACTGAACCGCCAAACTTCTGATCGGCAAGCCCTACGCTCTGTGGTTTAACCACCCGCAGGGGGAATCCCCAATCAGGGCCGTCTTAAGCCTATCCAGCGCCGTGGTTCAAAGATCCTTCTGGCGCCCCCCCCCCGGCGTCCCTGTCAGCTTGGGACTTCCATTTTCACTCACGGACCCTGCACTGAGCTCCTGCATCTTCATCCACTGCAAAGCAGGCAGCAGCTCGCCAGGTACAGCTCCCCCCTTTTCCCTGTTGGTAAACAGCCTTCTCGTAAGGTGCAGCGGGCAAGATCCCGCACACATCCATGGCTAAGTTGGCATCAATGGTGACAGACAGGAAAAATGGGCTGACCTCCTTGGCCGGCTGCTTGGGCAGCTGAAAGCTTAGCACGGCCGCCTCGCCTTGGCCGGGATCCACCCATGTTTCCCGCCAAGCAGGCAGCAGCTGGAGGGCACTCCTTCGGCATGGGGGAGGCTCCAGCCACGCTGCGGCATGGAGGAAACGGGCGAGGGTGGTGCTGCCGGCAGGGCTGGAGGGCACTCCTCCGGCAGGGGGGAGGCTCGCGGCATGGCGGGGCATCCGGGGGAGAGCACAGGCGGCGCAAGCACCCGGCCACTCGTGGGGGCGGGGGGAGGCCGCCGGCAGGCCACACGGCTCCCCCCCGCTCGCTGCACTCGAAGACGGGGCTGGGCAGCCGGGGCGCAGCCCGCCCGGGAGCAGCATGGGCGGCAGCGGCTGTGCCACTGGCGTGCGAGCACCCGCCCGCCCACCCACCCGTGGGGTTGGGTTGGGGAGGGGGCGCCCGGTATACCGGCGGGCTTGTGGGGGCGCCCCTGGGGGTCCAGAGCTCTGGCGCGCTGCGCCACCCAGCCCCTATGACGAGACGGCCCTGTCCCCAATTAAACTTAACAATTCTGCCAAGAGGAGCTGTGTACAGTACTGTAAGCAGCCTTCTTGCATGTACTCATTTGGGTACGCATTCGCATCTGCACTGCCAGTCCACTGAAATACAGTAGCTGCCTAAATCTTTCTCTGTGTGTGCAATACATCGCCCCAACCAGGGCAGTTCCTTGTTGTGCAAGAGCAGCTGTGTACGACTAAAGCAGGATTCTGACTAATATCTTTAAACAAAACTGCATGATAACGGATAGGAAAGGCGAAGATGAACTTTGCAAATGGCATCCGTTTGATTTTCAGTCTCCTCTGTATCCTTGACTGGAGCCTCCGCCAAGGAGGGATTTTTGCAGCTTGGCCATCCGTCATAGGTTTTCCTCCCCCAAACAGAGAAATCCGTCATCTCTTTGGTGTAAAAACAAATTCTCCCAGTGTGGCCACAAGCTGAGCTAACACGAGAAACATTTCCTACCAGCGTCCACGGAGGACAGACATTGTATTTCGTTTCAGCTCGGAGCGGTGAAATCTGCCCAAGACTGGGAATCTCACCCTCCCGTTGGTACTGAGGAAGTGGCGTTGAAAGCCAAGCATTTGTCTTCAAGGGCAAGGATTATATCTGAGCACCAAACATTTAGCTGTAAAAACGTATAAACTGTGTAAAGGAATGCCGTCAATGGAATGTGTTAAGCGAGAACAACAACAAAGAAATTTTCACTGTATTTGTAGATGTATGTCCAAATGCACACGTTAACGTCTTCTGTGGAAACCATGGGAATTGGTGTCAATAATGAGGGATTCCTGATGCAGAAAACCACAGACCAAGAAGAATGTGGTGGCGTTTCTAGCACTGTGTATATTAAATAAATAATAATAACGGTATCAGGAGAGAAATAAGGCCAGTACCCAACCTAAGAATTTTACTTCCCCTACACACACACACAAAAAGAAAGACCAACCCTTTCTGATCCCTGCTCAGATTTTTAGACAAAACATCAGCAGCTGGTCAATTGGAATAATTCAGATATGAGGTGTGTTGCCACCTTCTGGGACTCTTGTTGAGAAGGCACACAAAGAGCCTCAGTTGATGTTTGCAGGGTCCAGATGGCAAGACGAGAGCGGGCCTTTTCAGTGGTGGCTCCCCATTTGTGGAATGCTCTCCCCAGAGAGGTTTGCCTGGCACCTTTGTTACATATCTGCTGATTAACATTCTATGGCCTTTTAAAGGTATTGGGGTGGTCATTTGTTTGGTTTGGTTTGGTTTTGTATTTTGTGTTCTCATTTAGTATTTTTATGTTGTGAATTGCCCTGTGATCTTCTGATGTAGGGTGGTATACAATTATTATTATTATTATTATTATTATTATTATTATTATTATTATTCCCAATAGTCAAAACAATAATAAAATAAAAAAATCCTTCCAGTAGCACCTTAGAGACCAACTAAGTTTGTTCTTGGTATGAGCTTTCGTGTGCATGCATATTCCCAATGTTTAACATTTTCTACAGTGGAAACTAGATTTTCTACTGTAGGGGTAAGCATGGGTATATGCAGGGAAGAAGTCTCACAGAGAAGAAGGATGTTTAAGTCTTTCCCTGACAGCCAGTTTTAATCTGCTGCTTCTCCCTAAAACAGATTTCACCGCTTGATTGAGAAACCAGATCTCCAAGCCAGACAGCCTGGAGGAAGGATCTGGAGGGCTGTAGATGAAAAGCAACTGGGAACAAGATTAAATACACATACCACCTGCCACTTCTCCTCTGTAAACGTCCTTCGCCCCCACCCCACCCCCTTGGCGCTTCAGAATCCTGTATTAGCCCCCCCCCCCAGCTAGTTGTGTTCTCCTTCGAAAGGAACTAAACATGGATTTCTATATGCCTATGTACGATGACTCACTTGCCTCGTATCTAACTGGCCAACCAAGAGGTTTCACCATCCGTGTCCCGTGAGCTCTGGACCTTCAGAGGAGCACTCTGTACACATGCTACGAAACGAACAAAATAAAGACCCATACATTCTGGTCATTCCATGCATTCCGCAAACAGCCCATTTCAAACAAACCCAACTGTCCGTAGGACAGGGCAGGACTCACGATGGGTCTGTTTCAGCTTAAATCTGTCCCTGAACGATGTCCATGAATTAGCAAAGAGAAGCACAAAGAAATGAATAAACAATTGGGAAGGGGATGGGAGAGACGGAGAGCGGTAGGCAAGACATTTTAAACAATCTGGCTCCAGAACGGTTCGCAGGCCAACATCAATGCTTTAATAAATGCCTCTTTTGGAACACACTCAAACTAGCACAACATCAGAGGCATACCTAGGGCTTGGTGAAACCAACCTCGCCAAGGGCGCAGGCCTGGGGACAGGGTGCATGTGTACAAAAATCACCTATCAGGCTATGGAGGGTGTGATGTATTTGTGTGTGGCGACACGACGCCACCGTCATGGTGAGATCAAACATGGGAGAAGCTTCCCCTCCTTCTCACGCCACAGCACAAAGGCGTGTGAATGTTTCTGTCCTTCTTCCTTGCCCTCATTCCAGATGCTTTGAGTACAGTCAGTGGGAGCCAGTGTGGTGTAGTGGTTAAGAGCGGTAGTCTCGTAATCTGGTGAACCGCGTTTGATTCCCCGCTCCTCCACATGCAGCTGCTGGGTGACCTTGGGCTAGTCACACTTCTCTGAAGTCTCTCAGCCCCACTCACCTCACAGAGTGTTTGTTGTGGGGGAGGAAGGGAAAGGAGAATGTTAGCCGCTTTGAGACTCCTTTAGTAGTGATAAAGCGGGATATCAAATCCAAACTCCTCCTCCTCTTCTTCTTCTTCTTGGAACCCAAACGCCTTACAAGTCAAAGGTTTTGGCTCCCGAACGCCACAAACCCAGAAGTGACTGTTCCGGTTTGGGAACTATTTTTGGAAGCCGAGCGTCCAACATCCATGGCTTCTGATTGGTTGCAGGAGCTTCCTGCAGCCAATCAGAAGCTGCACTTTGGTTTCTGAATGTTTTGGAAGTCAAACAGCCTTCTGGAACAGATTCCGTTTGACTCCCAAGGTACGACTGTACTTGGCTTGCGTAAAATGTAGTATTTTGTAATGTGCCTATTACAATAAATTGGCCTGTCCTCTCAAGCTGCTTGGGTAGGAGACCTGGGAAACTTAAGCAAGATGTCTGTATAAAAGGCAGACATGCCATGCAAATGGGATCACTGTCATGTGATCACTTGGTTATGACTATAAATATGGGAGAGGGTTTTTTTTTTGTCAATGGGCCATCATAAATTGAAGAAAGCTGGAGTCGATGTGGTCAGAATGCAGACCTTTTCACATACCAAATGAAAACTCAAGTTGAATTCTAGTTTTCTCTGGATGGCTCTTCAGGAATCTATGCGCCAGGTATGAATAAATATCCCCATGAACACATGCAGCTGGGCACATTATCCCAGTGCGGCTGGTTTTCAAATGGGTAAAAGAACCCATGTGCTTCCAGTGTCTGCGAAGGCTTCTTTTTAAGATTTATTATTTGAAAATTACATTTGGCAGTTTAGCCTCTCATATGATCTGACAGAGGTATCCCAAACTGCAGCCAACCACATTTATGAAACCAAAGAAACACCCAGCTGTAATATAGCAATGGATGTATTTAAATTATTCCCATCTGGCTTAGCAAATGTCTATATCATAAATTGAACTTTGCCTAGACCTGATGATGAAATTTACATCCCAATTGAAAGCAGGAATTTTAAGAGTTGAAGAATAATGTGTAGATTTCCCATATCGGAAAATATTAGACCAAGTCAATACAATGAAAAGCTTTCCCCCATCCTTTTCCTTGAAACTCTTCTCCAACTTAACCCAATTTCCTAAGTCATTTAGAGGCCCTTAAACAAAATGAAATCCTAATGATGTCGCTGCCATGAATAATTAATTGTACTTGCCCAATCTCTCCAACAAAATCCATTCTCATTAGATTAGAGGTTCTCTCAAGACACAAGAGTTCATGATGGCATTTTTACATCCTTCTTGTCTCTTACGTTTCTTTGTCTCTTCTTATCTACGTCTGTGATCAAGGATTCCATCACCTGCAGTCCTCTTAAGACCATTTGCATTGCCTGGCTTTGACATCTTTTAAGAAATTGCCGTTTAATTGAAAAGCTCTCTGGCTTTGCCAAAAAAAAGAAGAAAAATGGCTGGTTTTTGTGTGTGTGTGTTTTTTAAGGGAAGAATTCTACAACTGCCAATCAGCCTAAGTGGATGAACATATGGCATGGGTCTCATTTCTTTGATTAATTAACTTTCTTTTTCTTTGCAAACCTCTCGGGATCAATACCCCTTCTCAGAATTTGGAAATCCAGCCGTAGTCATGCCAAATGCTCACAAACTGTGCTTGTGGGAGAGGTGGTTTCAGTTTTATCCGTGAGTCCGAACAAAGGTAGGCTCCAAATGAAGACAAAACTGTCAGCTGGGCTCCTTGTTATTGTTGTTCAGTCGTTCAGTCATGTCCGACTCTTCGTGACCCCATGGACCAGAGCACGCCAGGCACCCCTATCCTCCACTGCCTCCCGCAGTTTGGCCAAACTCATGCCAGTCGCTTCGAAGAACACTGTCCAACCATCTCATCCTCTGTCATCCCCTTCTCCTTGTGCCCTCCATCTTTCCCAACATCAGGGTCTTTTCCAGGGAGTCTTCTCTTCTCATGAGGTGGCCAAAGTACTGGAGCCTCAACTTCAGGATCTGTCCTTCCAGTGAGCACTCAGGGCTGATTTCTTTAAGGATGGATAAGTTTGATCTTCTTGCAGTCCATGGGACTCTCAAGAGTCTCCTCCAGCACCATAATTCAAAAGCATCAATTCTTCGGTGATCAGTCTTCTTTATGGTCCAGCTCTCACTTCCATACATTACTACTGGGAAAACCATAGCTTTAACTACAGTCAGCTGGGCTCCTTATCAGGATACAAGTGTAACAACAACAACAACTTTCCCTGGAATTCTTTGTGAATGAAAAACTATGGATTCGCGCCCATGCACAGCACAATCTATGTCTGACTAGTACTTTCTTGCATTTCTAAGAACAAAATTAAATGTTTGAGCTGCTTCCCTGACAAAGGTGCTAAGAGGAACTAGAAAACCCACTGATGCAAAAAAGGGACATCAGTTAAAAAGTCTGTCCTGAACACAACGATGGGTTGACGTTGCAGTTTCAATTCAAAAAGCAGATGGTGATGCCAGAAGACCTCCACCGCCTAGCAAACCTGAACTTGGTATTGCAGGAACCTGTCTTCCTCCATATATCAGACAATAGACCAGAGTTCAAAGGTGGGACACCATTATCAAGTACAGACACTAAGTGTAATCAATGGCAGCAGTAAGTCAAGTTCTCCAACTGATTCTTCAAGTTTAACACATCAGAGGTTATTAAATTAAAATAACTAAAAGGTAGAGGGAATGCAAGCAAGCAAGGGATGATGGACGTATCCATTGATTCTTCCTAATGTAAGCCTGACCTCTCCTAATGAAAATTAGTGGAGTACGCCTGATGGACACTTAAAATAGAAAAGGAGTCCTCACTACATGTTGAGCATAGATTGCTTGGGGTCAGATAAAATGCTACCGGGGTGTGTGAGAGTCATCAGCTCTGCATATTTCTATGCACCAACAGTTACTGTCAGTCGGGTGAACATCTTTGCAAATCTCAGAATGTTCAAATTTACTTTTCCAGGCATCAGTAGTGCACTCTGAAAGTGGACTGCTGCTGTCCCCTTCTGCTTTGTCTGTGTTTTCAAACATGCATTCCACCCAGCGACTGGTACTAGCACCCAAGAGGATGAAACAGTTTGCTCCCAAATGCTCCCATTCTTTCAAGTATCCCGCGGAACCCAATAGTTTGCAGTTTCCACGCAGGCTTCAGGTCTGTTTTACCAATACATTACAGTCATAATTCTGGATTTTCAAGGATCCTTTCAGTTCAGAAACAAAATTTTAAAATGGTTTATTGATTTCAACTGAGTTGGCTGGACAAACCTGGACCATTAAAAACAAAAGAGACAGGGGACATTTAAAGAGACCCCATAAAACTTGGGCACTGAATTACATATTATAGGGCTGCTATATGCCTGGATTTTCCCAGATATTACCAGGATTTCAAAGGCAGAATTGATGTCCCGGGGGGGGGGGGTTTCTGAATGGTGGTGCTTTGTCCTGGATCTTAGTCAAGTCCATTGAAAAAAACCTCAACAGCTTTTGGGGTGTCCCGGTTTTTACTTTTTAAAATATGGCAACCCTAATCACATTTTCCCCCCAGTTCCTCCATCTTCAGAGCTACTGGTATTAATTTCTTTCCTGATCATTAGAAAAGTTACCCACAAATGAAGCTGTCTTCCAAACAGAAAAAGAGTTAAAAGCACCCTACTTAATCTGGTGATGTATGTGCCCATGGCACCATCTAGTGGGTCATTTGGTTCATGCGCGACACCTGCCTGTTCTTACAATATAGGATATAGGAAGTCAAAGCAGCTCCGGTGGGGCTTCTAATCTCACTGGGCAAGTAACACTGGGGGGAGGGGTTTAACCCTTTCCTCCCGTGCTGCTTCTCTCAGCAAAATCACACCACCAAGTTGCTACTAGACCCAGGGCAGAAACAGAACCGATGTCAGTCTCTGTCTTCCTCCTGCTTATTCCTGCTTGATTTTTTTTTATCAAGGTGGATTTAGGGGAAATGATTAAACTGCCTCTCGCCCACCCAGCACCGTTCCTCGATAAGAATAACCACTCACTATGACTGTTGTAAAGAAAAAAGATGCTCAGCAATATGGACATGGATCTCCCGGCTCGCGTCTCGTTCAGTTCATAGTTTAAAGTTAGCGTTGAAAAAGATCTCAGTGGAGTATAATAAGGGTCTTTTCACATGTTAAATGATGGCAAAGAGTTTTGCTATTGAATGTGCAGGAGCCACAGCCAACTACTGCTCTCTAAGGATAACTGTACGATACATGTGCTTTCAAACACACGCTTCACACCTGCACATAATATTAAGTGTTCACCTGGACCTGCCTTACATGGGAGGGGTTCCGGGATAATCTGTTTCCTAAACTTGCACTGTAAAAGTGCCTAAACATTTTGTAAGAGCCTCCAAAAAGAACAGAACCTACTATTTGCTTTATGCTAATAAAGGTAAAAGTAAAGGGACATTTGGGAAAAGAAGATGACTGGAAGATCGGTCCCGGCGAAAGACAGAGAAAGTTAATGGACAGAGGGGGTGTGGGATGAAATATTAAAGGTAACACTTAAATGGTCTGTTATGGTACCTGAAATCGGAGGGCAAAGGTTGTTAGTTGTAAGTTTATTCTGAATAAGTAAGGAGATATTGGATTTTATGTTAATAGCAGCATGATAAAAAATAGAAGAAATAAGTTTAGATTGTATGAGAATATTTTGTTAAGATTTATGATAGAATAAGATGGATAAGATACTATTTTTAATTTTAGATGGAAGTTAAATTTTTTGAGAGAGAAGTTGTTAAGAAAGTAGACTATGGATTTAGAATAAGATGATCAAGATATTATTTTTAATTATTAATTGAAGTTAAACTTTTTAGAGAGAAGTTGTTAAAAAAGTAGATTATGGATTTAAAACCGAAGGTGAAAAGGTAGGGGAAGTCAACTGTCAAGATTTGGAAATAGAAATTTTTTTTGTATGTATACAAACAAGAAGAAGAATCCTGGCATTATATGTATTTGTTTTGTATTTGTAGGTGTGGGTTTGGGTTTGTGTTTTGTGATGAAAATGCTAATAAATTCTTCTTTAAAAAAAAAAAAAGTAAAGGGACCCCTGACCATTAGGTCCAGTCGCGGATGACTCTGGGGTTGTGGTGCTCATCTCGCTTTATTGGCCAAGGGAGCCGGCGTTTGTCCGCAGACAGCTTCCGAGTCATGTGGCCAGCATGACTAAGCCGCTTACCTTCCCGCTGGAGCGGTACCTATTTATCTACTTGCACTTTGTGCTTTCAAACTGCTAGGTTGGCAGGAGCTGGGACCAAGCAACAGGAGCTCACCCCGTCGCAGGGATTTGAACCGCCGACTTTCTGATCAGCAAGCCCTAGACTCTGTGGTTTAGACCACAGCGCCACCCGCGTCCCCCTTTATGCTAATACTACACTCATTTTGCATAGCTTTATTCTGCCTTGCAGTTGTGCTAAAGAACACCGTAACAGATACTAGCTACCCTGCCTAAAAGGAATTAGGCTTGTGTCATTACCATTTGAAGCAAAGACCAGACAGGTGCAAATACCTTACTCCACATCTAATCCACTTTGTGCACAGCCAATACAAGCACCTGCCTGTTTGGTTATTTTATTAGCCCTGGAGAGAACAAAAAAGGAACTCTGCAATGAGCATTGTCCCTACCAATAAATTAATCAAAAGTCATTTGTCTTAAAGTTAGAATCCACCACCCTGAGTTTGCACCCAGAACACCTTCTGATCCAGGAATTTGTGGTCAAGCACAGTGTGAGGTTGTGCTTCCAGGGCCAGATCTACTATAAAGCGAATGAAGCTGCAACTTCAGGACCCTATTGCTGGAGGGGCCCCAGAAGCAACTTAAATTTATGCATGTATATATTTCCCTAATTTTCAGCAATGCATAACTTGAAACTATAAGGCATAGGGGATATTTATTCACACCAGTGACTCTGATTTGTGAGATAATCCAGAACAGCAAATTTGATCAAAATCTGAGATGTAGTAGTTAATTTATTTGTTTTTTAAGTACAGCCCCCTTACCCCATACTTTCAAGGCACCATGAATCTAGTCCTTTCTACTCCTTCAGCTTTTGTTTCCAAGATCTCTGTGTCCTTCCTTCTCTCAGGTGGCCCAAACCTGTCCCATTTGCCCCTGGTGCACACCGCCTGTCACAAGATTAAGCTGTTAGTCCAGACAGGGTGATATGTTTTTGAACCCTTTGCATGTACATTACACTTTACTGTTTGGGGGTTGTTGGTTTTTTGCAAAGAAACAAAACAACAACAACAACAACAACAACACCCCCCAAAAACTAGTCTATTTTCGACCAAATGGTGACTCTGGAATCTCTGGCGATTTCCTCCTTGTTAATGTAATGCAAGAAAATGTCCCCACAACATACACTACAGGTATATGCCCATGATCTTGAAAATCACACCTCTGTTGTTGACACTTACGTAACTTGATCAAGGATAGGTCTGTGGTTGGTAATAGTTTAGGCTCCTGGCTGTTGTCTTTTACATCAGAATTTTCAACCTTCTGGAGTTCACTGGTCCTTGACCAACTATATTATTGAGTGGACAAGTAGAGTCCCCCAAACCCCAGGCGACCCCTGAGCGGAATAATGACACAAGACAACGTGCTATGGGATTAAAATTGGCCACAACTTTATTAAGATTCAGATGTAGGGAGACCTTGGCTCAGGCATTGGGCGTTTATCCTTCCCAGCCCCCAGCCGAGGATCTGGGAAACTGCAGGGTTATCCAGAATGTTCTGGAGCCCGACTGCTGCTTCCTGGTAAGCTACACACTCTATTATGTGGGTTGGGCAGTCCCTCCCCTTATCTGGCCAATCCCTTGGCTACGCCTCCCCCAGGCGGGATTGGACAGTTAGCTGGGTAGGCGGAAACCCCAGGTATCCCTTCTGGGGGAGGGTGCAGCCAGCCGAACTACCAGGTGTCGCCAAGGAATTCAGGGGGCTACGCGCGACCACGCAAACCCCCCCCCCATTTTAATGTAGGGAGCGGTCATTTCTGAGGCACCCTTATGGGGCTCAGAAGCCCAGTTATATCAGCCCTTGCCTGCAGAGCTGGCAGCCTCCCAACCTTTTCCGAACACCCTCCCTTGTGGAGCGTTCCCTCATCATTGAGTCTTCTGGGCAGCGACTGATGCCGCCCCTGGTCTCTGAGCTGACCCCTCTGCCCCCCAAAGTGGTCACTCCTCACATTGCCCCACAGGGGCCTGGGGCTTGTCTGTCCATTCCCAACGGCAAGGACTGGCAAGACTGGCTGGCTGGGCTCCCTCATCCGCTTGCTTGCTTCCTCCGAGGCCACCTCAGCTCCTGGCAACCAGCACCCCCTGGCCAGCCCCAGAGGCATCAATCGCCTGGGGAGCTTGTAGCCAGGGCTGCTGCAACAAACAGCTGCGTAAGCATTTGAGAGGCAGAGACACAAGAGGGCATCATAGAATCCTAGAGTTGGAAGAGACCACAAGGGCCATCCAGCCCAACCCCCTGCCAAGCAGGAAACACCATCAAAGCATTCCTGACAGATGGCTGTCAAGCCTCCGCTTAAAGACCTCCAAAGAAGGAGACTCCACCACACTCCTTGGCAGCAAATTCCACTGTCCAACAGCTCTTACTGTCAGGAAGTTCTTCCTAATGTTTAGGTGGAATCTTCTTTCTTGTAGTTTGAATCCATTGCCCCGTGTCCGCTTCTCTGGAGCAGCAGAAAACCTTTCTCCCTCCTCTATATGACATCCTTTTATATATTTGAACATGGCTATCATATCACCCCTTAACCTTCTCTTCTCCAGGCTAAACATACCCAGCTCCCTAAGCCGTTCCTCATAAGGCATCGTTTCCAGGCCTTTGACCATTTTGGTTGCCCTCCTCTGGACACGTTCCAGCTTGTCAGTATCCTTCTTGAACTGTGGTGCCCAGAACTGGACACAGTATTCCAGGTGAGGTCTGACCAGAGCAGAATATAGTGGTACTATTACTTCCCTTGATCTAGATGCTATACTCCTATTGATGCAGCCCAGAATTGCAGGAGGGAGGGAAGGAAAGAAGGACAGAGGCCAGTGTTGCCCGTAGCACCCCTGACCATCATTCAAGTTACCCCAGGTTGCCACGCCACATGGGCTGAAAACCACTGTTTTAGATTGTATGGGCAACAAGTAGGACCTACAGCAAAATTTTGCAGTGTGGAGTGTTCCTGTTCAGTATGCTAGCCAACCATGTTCTCTTCCATTTGTCTCCCCACTCGTTTTCCAACTCCCCGGCCCCACAGGAAAAAAAAAATCAACCGTCTTCAGCATTCCCTGATGACTGTATGTTCCATTCCACTTGGGCTGTTTTGGGGCTCCTCCCTCCAAAACATTCCTCCTCCCCAAAGGTCTTGTAAGCATCTGCACAACTTGGGTTTGCAGAAACACCTTTTGCACAGCTAAACTGTTTGCTTCCTGCCTACCAAAACTAGGCGTTCAAACTTGAACTTCCAAAAAAAGGAAGGTATCTTTTACCATATGTGGTGGGCTTGTAAAGAGGTAAAGGCTTTCTGGGAAATGATATATAATGAGTTAAAGAAAATGTTTAAAAACACTTTTGTGAAGAAGAAGAAGAAGAAGAAGAAGAAGAAGAAGAAGAAGAAGAAGAAGAAGAAGAAGAAGAAGAAGCCTTTTTACTGGGTATAGCGGGTGAAGAGATACCAAGAAAACATAAGAACATAAGACTGTTCATGTATGCAACAACAGCGGCAAGAACCCTTTTAGCCCAAAAATGGAAACAAGAAGTACCAACGAAAGAAGAGTGGCAGGTGAAAATGATGAACTTTGCGGAACCGGCGAAGCTGACGGGAAAAATCCGAAACCAACACTATCAAGTATTCCAAAAAGACGGGAGTAAATTTATACAATATCTGAAAGATCATTGTAAGCAATTAACAACACTAGTAGGGTTATCTGAAGACTTGTAATGAGATTTTTTTTTTTTACCTTTCTACATTTATTCAAACTTTGAGGTATTTTGTGATGAGTTTTATTAGAATTGGAAAATATATAAAATGCTGCGATATAAAGGTTGATTTTGAAAGCCAAGAGGTGGGAGGGAAGGAAGTCGATAGAGCCAAAGTGGATAATAATGATGTGATTATAAATGTTTAAATGGAAAATTAATAAAAAATGTTTTTTTAAAAACCAAACACACTGAACTTTCATAGGCCCAGGGAGCGGTGGGGGGGGGGAATTCCATGACACCCTCTGAAGTACCAAGACCACCTGACATTTAACATACTGTGGCTTGATATTTGCAAGCAGGGGTCCTAACATAGGAACACATCCTTTAGAGTTAACGTTTTTTAAAGCGGCAACAGTGTTGACATTCCAAAACATTGCTCTCTTTCTTTTTTACATTTATGGTGGAGTTAATAGTTTCTTCCTTAGTTCCACTTCTCAAACTTAATTATTATTGCAAAGAATAGGTCTTCCGTTCTTCCTTTCTCCTCTTTCTGCAGTTTTCCTTTTGAAACTGGGTTTTTCCCTTTCTGCTGGGTTTAGCGGTGAACATTTTGATAGATGTGTCCAGTGACTTCAGGAATTTCCAGTTATTATAAACAGTTAAGGCTCAGAAACAGACCCTTCAGCATTTTCAGGGCCTGCAAAATACAAAATTGATTCCTACGTTTATCGCTCCACCTTTAAAACATGTTGCGTTTAGGGTGCGCCGAAAGAATGATTCGGATTAACAGATTATGCCATTCAAAAAAAAAAGGGATTCTCTACATGCTACGCATAGTACAACAAACCCCGATTATAAATCCTTTGGTGTTAACTTGACTCCTGCTTTTTTTACCGAAGAAAACCAAAATCCCTATCTTCTACAAAGACAAGTTCTAAATCCTCTGTTAAGTTTTTTATCAGAGGGAGGTGACCCGAGAAGACCTATGTGCCTCTTCCCTTTGCACAGCCACACAAGAGTCGGGCTCTTGAGTCGTATGGAGCCCGGGGTGTTCCTGTAGATCAGGGATGTCCAAGAGGTGGATCGCGATCTACTGGTAGATCCCCGGGAGGTTTGGTAAAATAGAATCCAGGCCTGCCCTCTCCCCACCGCCCTCCATTCTTGCACGATCTGCAGAACAGACGACGGGAGTTTGCTCAGTGAGGCTGTTTGTTTCCCCAGCGGTCTGTTGGTGAGCGGCTCTTCCTCTTTATCTCCCCAAACCCTTAAAAACGGGGCTTCCCTCCTCCCTAAAAAAAAAAGCTCCACATCTTTGACCTGACCCCCCCCCCAAAAAAAAATGGAGGTAGATCACCGCCAGATTTTAATTCTGTAAGCAGATCGCAGTCTCTTGGGAGTTGGCCACCCCTGCTGTAGATGAATACAGAAGAATTCAAAAGAATGTGTGTTCTTTTCACCGTAGCTTTTCTTCGTCTTTTAATTAAAAAACTAATTACATGTTTCTGTGCTTCCCAGTACATATATTTTTAAAAAAGTACAGCATGTATTAAACAGTTTGTAGTGCACTCAATCACTGTCTGTTCCCTTTGAAGAGCTGCTATGTCATTTGTGGCAGGAAGTAAAGGGGGGGGGGAATACATGCCCCTGGCAAAGTTGAGTTGCCTCCGACTCAAAACTACGGTGCAGATTTACTTTAAGCAATTTTAAAAACCACATACACAATGATTCCTGTACAGGTACTGTTTTACTGTGCGAGGGGTCTTCTTTCCAAAGAGTTCCTCCCGAGATTTGTATTTTAACAACTCTTTAAAGGGACGACAACGCACACCAGCTACAAGCTTCTCGCCTCAAGTGTTATCACAATTGAAACAAAAAACAAAACCATGGAAGACTATTTTTTTTTGTTTTTACATTTGTTCTTCTTTACATAAAGAATCTTTTAAAAAGCATTTAGTAGTCCATTTCTGCTTAAAATATCCGTAAGCATGAGAAAGCGGAGAGAGAGAGAGAGAGAGAAAAAAATACACATTTTTTGTACACCATGATCAGAAAGTTTACATTATAAATCTTGAAATTGCACTGTATTTAAAATACCCCCTGCCCAGAGTCAACTTCCGCTTTTGAGCATAACTCTCCTCTGCTACTGGCAGCTCCTGCTTGGCTTAGTTGCCAACCTGGGGAGGCCCTTCGGGGATGAGGGATGTGAAGAAAGTGGTGATGAAGGACCAGGCGGAAGCCATGAAGCTGGGATGTTGCTGCTCTGCGTTGACGTCAACGACATCTTCTCCTCTGTCTTCGTCGATCCCGTCGTCCATAAGGTGCTCCTTTGCAAAAACAAATTCCCCAAGTGGTTTAAGCGTTTTAAATCAGAGGGATATAGATTGCACTGATGGAATCGTGTTACACCAGGCATAGGCAAACTCGGCCCTCCAGGTGTTTTGGGACTACAACTCCCATCATCCCTGACCACTGGTCACGTTAGCTAAGGATGATGGGAATTGTAGTCCCAAAACATCTGGAGGGCCGAGTTTGCCTATGCCTGCGTTATACATACAGAATTCCAGGATGTAGGACTCGTTGGCCCAGAAATGGAAGAGATGGTACAACTCTGACCAAAGAAGAGTAGCAGACAAAATTGATGAACTATGCCGAGGTGGCAAGGAAGAATTAGAAACAAGGAAGAGGAGGTCTTTCTTTAATGAAGAATGGGACAGGGGCGTAGCAAGGTAAATTGGTACCCGGGGGCAATTTTTTTTTGTCAAACCGCCTCCCCCAGGCATGGGAAGGTCAGGTGGTACCCGGTGTGGAAAATTTCTTGTCAACCCCCCCATTGATTCCCCCCCTGCAAAAATGGTTTTACGTTATTTCATATTTTCTTACAAAGGAATAATAACAAGTAATAATAATAATAAAAACTTTTATTTATATCCCGCCCTCCCCGGCCGAAGTCGGGCTCAGGGTGGCTAACATCAGATACATAACATTGGTATAAAATCAAACAATAATTAAATTACCTCCTAAAAACATCTCAAAATCAAATTAAAGTCTAATTAGATGGCTTTCCACAGGGTTAGGGTTGGGAACAGTAAGTGCTCCACTGAACTGAAATTTCAGCCTTCACGACATAGGAAAACAGCCAAGTAAACAGCTATTTTGGTGGAGGAGGGTCAAGATATTAACCGATATGCATGAAATTTCATATATAGCTATATAATCCCTAGTATAGTAAGATAAGACCTTCGGAGCAGGCATTTTCGCCCCTCCATTATGGAACCCGGGGCGGACCGCCCCCCCCCCCCGACCCCCTTGCTATGCCTCTGTGCTTATGCCTGTGTTATACATACAGAATTTTAGGATGTAGGACTCGTTAGCCCAGAAATGGAAGAGATGGTACAACTCTGACCAAAGAAGAGTGGCAGACAAAATTGATGAACTATGCCAAGGTGGCAAGGAAGAATTAGAAACCAGGAAGAGGAGGTCTTTCTTCAGTGAAGAATGGGGAAAGTTTATAATTCATTTGAAAAAGCTATTGTAAACAATTACATACACTGGTAGGATTGGCAGAAAACTTGCAGTAAAAATTTGAACTGTGGATTGACAAAGGATTTATAAAAAGAGTTATGAAAGAGGAGGAAATCATTACATTAAGATACACAATGGGGGGAGTCAAAGGGGATTATATGTTTATGTATTCAATTCATTTGTTTGTGTAAATGCAAAAATAAAATTTATTTTAAAACAGAATCCTATGATGTAGTCGGATATAATAATTTGGTAAAATTTGACAAAACGACAGCAGTCAACATGATGTATCTGAAAAGTGCAATTTAACCATTTGACCCCTACAGACCTTAAGAAAGTTCCACCATCCAAAGAGACTTACACCCAGGTTAATTGAACATGGGACGGTAGTCTTAATTAAATTAAATTTCATTACCTTAATGAAAAGGAAGAGCTGTCAACACATCTTAAAACTGCCAACAGTACCGCTCTCCAGCTATGTATTTTTTTGAAAGTAAACATGAACGTACGTCCACCTACCATTTCCTCAAGTCCAGCATTATTTACATTTTGCCCATCGTGATTCAGGTCTTCGTTGTTCCCTGGAGGCTGTTGGAGTCCCTCTTGCCTGAATGGAAACCATCCAGCTTGGTGTCTGTTTTACAATACACATGTGCAAAGTTACTAGAAATCATACCTGCCTAACCTGAGAAAACAAACAGAATGTTGGCAATGGAACAGCTCTTCACTGGAAGGCTCATTCAACCTCATTTGTAGAGAAGGAACAGACCAAATCAAATGGCAATAGTCACTAAAATAGGAAGATGGATCCCTATTTAACCACACATGGAACTAGCTGCATGACCTAGGCAAGCTTGCAGAAGTTTTGGGAAAGTTACGAAAGGCTCAGATCCTGCGTGTCACACAGTTTAAATCATTTGGATATCCTTGCTATCGGCCAAGTAAATTATTTACAGACAAGCTGGTTTTACAGAAAAGCTCTGCACATCATGATAGACAGTAGAGCAATTAAGGCTCCGTCTCTGCCCTTAAAAATGGTTTAAGCTTATTAATGAGTATGAAACACACCAGCAGATGTTGCTTCTTTAATATATGGTTCAAGTTAATTCACAGGACAGAGCATAGATACACTGGTATTTTCTACTTTCATTCAGATGAGCACACGAAAACCATGGCAAACGTAACCGTAGCATTGATAGTCCCACTATCAACTCTGATTGTAACTGAAACCCTGCTTGTATATTCTTGATCCAATGCAGAGGGAGATCACACACCCATTTCCTCCGTGTATAAATAACCCACCACGTGCCCACATACTGCATGGTTAGAATCCAATGCACGCATACTCAAGCTCATATCTTTTTGTCAAAATCAGGATTAAATTCTGCTCCCCATTGTGCAAGCGCACTACACAACTTCAGATGCACGTGAGCAGGGTCCCTACCCAACTGATTTGTGTTGATCTAGAACGCTGCCCTGGGGGATCCCCCCTGTTCACAGAAATCAATGCTCGAAATACTCAAGATTCATTCTCCCTTCAGTTTGCATTTAATAAAAATTTCAGGTGCTCAGTCACTGATACTATATGTGCTGTTTCATCTGTTTCAAATAGGTCTTTGAAAACAATGTAAGAAAATTCCGTTCCTATGACATGCCTCAGCCTCCTGAAGTAAACCAGCAAGATCCCACGTTGTTAGAGGTGTTAAGTATCAATTTTGGAAATTAAGAATGGCAAGCTCATACAACATACAGATATCACATGCTAAGTATTTATCTTAAAGTACAATTTTTAAATTAATTTGTTTCTAGCGCATTTTAAAGAAACGAACTTCTAAAATGATTAGTTTTCCATCAGTCAAACTTTGACGTTCAGATTCCGATCACGTAACTGAGGAGAAGACCCTTGACCATTATTTACATGGATTATGCTAATGGTCGAACTTGAGGTGGGGCAGAGGAAAGCCATAGGGGATGGGAAGCCCCTGGTTCAAATCTCACTTTGGCCATGATTGGACTGGGCAAGTCCCCATCTCCCTTGGGCAAACTCTGTAATACAGTGGTACCTCGGGTTACAGACGCTTCAGGTTACAGACTCCGCTAACCCAGAAATAGTACCTCGGGTTAAGAACTTTACCTCAGGATGAGAACAGAAATTGCACAGCGGCAGGAGGCCCCATTAGCTAAAGTGGTACCTCAGGTTAAGAACAGTTTCAGGTTAAGAACGGACCTCCAGAATGAATTAAGTTCTTAACCTGAGGTACCAATGTACAGGGAAACCCATACAGTGGTACCTCGGTTTACGAACAGTCCTGTTTACGAACTCCGCAAAACCAGAAGTAGTGTCCCGGTTTGCAAACTTTACCTCCGTCTACAAACGGAATCCAAACAGCGGAAGGTCACCGGCGGCGGGAGGCCTCGTAAGGGAAAGCGCGCCTCAGTTTAAGAACAGTTTCCGTTTAAGAACGGATTAAGTTCATAAACCGAGGTACCACTGTACTGATCTGCATTACGCAATTTGTAGCACCGATTGCCGAAATGCCGTACTTGGGGGAGTGCTCTGTATTCAGACCAGAGTGCTGTGTATCAATAAGCAGCATTTACTCACAGGTAAACCAGCAGCATGGCTCCCATCACCATCACAAACCGACTGAAGGACGAATAGAAGTAGACAATGCTAAGGAGGATAGCCGCTCTGGAAAATGTATACATCCAGTCTAGCCAGTCTCGGTTGAAGTCCTCCTCGTTCATCACTGGACCCCCTTGAGCATTCATCTGCACATTTTGATTGACAGGCCTGTTCTCCTGTGGGGCTACATTGGGTGCCGCTGGGGGCTCATTGGCAGGAGCACGCTCAGAGTTTGGGGGCTGCGGAACGGGGGGACTGTCCGATTCCGTGCTGGGCGTTGCCTGGGCTGAAACTGCAGCTTGACTGTTGAGGAGTGTAAAAAAACAACAACGAACAACCTTCGTTAGGTATCTATGCATGCACATTCTCCACAATCGCCAGCTGAACTACCCGGGGCAAATGCGTTCATAGCCTGGCATGGGTTACACTTCCCCTGCAATACTGCCCACCGCACCACTGTGGTGAATTCATGAAGCAATATAATTTGCGGCAAAGGAGAGGCCAACACAGAGCTGTGGCGTGGCATGGCGGCCTGTCACTTTCCGGCAGAGCTCATCCTGAAAGCCAACGGATGGGAAGGCAAGGTCCGAAGAATGCTCTTCACCATGGAACAATAATACAAGTCAACTTTGTGGGAATGTTCCGGGAGGCAGGAGAGGATATATTGTTTATTAATATCCTTCCTAACTTTACTTAGCAGAGTGCCTTCCCCTTGTAACACATAGCAGGTAGCTGGTTGCAGGCTTGTTTAAGCCTCTCACTATCATACAATGCAGCATTGAATTGTATGTTCCTGCTAAGTCCCCCTTTCATCCCTCTCAAAAGAATGAACACACGACTATCTTATTTAAAGTCAGTAAAAGAAGTTTACTTACAACATCATCAGTTCACAGTTGGATCCCTGAAGGCAGACTTAGTTACAAAATATATATATGTGGAGCTATCCCACATTTGGCAGTGGTGTCCAAACCTTTTTCAAAGAGGGCTGTGAGGGCCGACCAAAGGGCCAACCAAAGTTGTCCACCTTTTTTGGGGATTGAAGTTGTTGAGCTTTTTTTAGGATTTTACCCCAGGAAATAAACTGATGGAGATAATCCCAGTGTCCTCTGTTGGTTGGAAGACAACAAGGCATCTCTAGCTAAAAAGAGCTGTTGCTCCAACGATGGAGGAAGTCAGAGAGAGAGAGTGCTTCGTACCTTGTGCTTTTGTTACCTGCACAGGTAAGGTCACACCCACCTCTAGTCACATGCAAAGGAAGTATGTCCCAGCCCAGGAGGAAACAGGAAGTTCCGAATGGCTGGACCAAACATCCCCTTGCATGTCCACTCTAGGAAAACAAGGAATGTTGTATTTGACTGCTACTTCTGTATCACATCCCACAAACTTATATTCATTTTTTCTCCAATAGAAAGCATGAACCAAAGCCAGCCTCCAAACAAAAGCAAGGCTGCGTTTGTAAGCATTTCTCACAAAGGAGAAATTATTGTGGTGAATGTTTTGAGGAAAATACGTTTTCACATCAGGTTTAGTTTACCGAAGCCCAGGGAAGGTAGCGTTGGCACTCACCTGAAAGGTGTTTCTGAGGGCGCACTAGGGCAGCTTCAAGCAAGTGATGTCCTACTGCCTACTCAAGAATAATAAACCTGCAGTCTCTTCTCTATGTCTTAACTGCCACTCTGCTGTCTCGATACTAATTTAAAGAACGCACCGTTTGTACTTACTATTGCATGTAATACTGGCGGGCATACATCTGTTGCCACCATATCATCTGCAGTGGGCTGAAAGCAGGGTACACAGGAAATGCCGCCGGCACTCCTTGTCCAGGGAACTGGTTTCCTACATTGCTGCAGACAATCAAAGCAAATTACATGCCAGGCTGTACGCACATAGTCGGAATATCAACGGAATATCCAAAGTTACATAGAACACGTCTCCCCACAAAGACAAAAGGAGAGGACCGTCTGCTTTTAAGTCGCTAAATCAGGAATCAGGTATTGTGTGTTAACAGGGTGGTTTCGCCTGCCGTGCTTCACTGTGCACAATTTCCTTAAAATTCAATTCCCTTACTAAATTTAATTCAGTATTTTGCAAGCATGCAGAAATCTAGTACTATAGGAAATTCAACACAGCCCCCCCCCCCCACTGCAGGCCTCCTAGAGGTGTAATCAGCAACAACCAAAAGAGTTATCCTCCTTGTTAATTTAGACCAGGCTTCCTCAACCTCGGCCCTCCCGATGTTTTTGGCCTACAACTCCCATGATCCTTAGCTAGCAGGACCAGTGATCAGGGATGATGGGAATTGTAGTCTCAAAACATCTGGAGGGCCGAGGTTGAGGAAGCCTGATTTATGAGTTTGTGTGTGTGTGTGTGTGTGTGTGTGAGAGAGAGAGAGAGAGAGAGAGAGAGGGAGGGAGGGAGAGAGAGAGAGAAGAGAGGGAGGGAGAGAAAGAGAGGGAGGAGGGAGAGGGGGGAGGGAGAGGGAGGGAGGGAGGGAGAGAGGGAGGAGAGAGGGAGGGAGAGAGAGAGGGAGGGAGGGAGAGAGGGGGAGAGGGAGAGGGAGAGAGAGAGGGAGGGAGAGAGGGAGGGAGGAGAGAAGGAGAGGGAGGGAGGGAGGGAGAGAGAGGGGGGAGGGAGAGGGAGAGGAGAGAGAGGGAGGGGAGAGAGGGAGAGGGAGAGGGAGAGGGAGGGAGGGAGGGAGGAAGGGAGAGAGAGAGAGAGAGGAGGGAGAGGGAGGGAGGAGGGAGAGGGAGAGAGAAGAGAGGGAGGGAGGAGAGAGAGAGGAGGGAGGGAGAGAGAAGAGAAGGAGGGAGGGAGGGAGGGGGGAGAGAGAGGGGGGTAGGAAGAGGGAGAGAGAGAAAGAGAGAGAGAGAGAGAGAGAGAGATTTTCACTGTCATTAAGGCAGAAGATCACACTTTGGTATCATCTACCAGGACATAACACTTTACAGTAGAACCAATAGACTCATATAATATTTAGGAACAAGCACTGTGTGCTACTTCACACCAAATGTGTGATAACATGTTACAACTACAGCATTTGCAAAGCAGAGCGTTCAGTTAGCAGGGTCAAGCACAAAAGTGATTTTAGAAGAAGCTGGCGTGATATAAAACCGTCAGCCGCTCACGTGCATTAAAGAGAATCTTACAAGAACAGAAATGCCCCATGTTATCTTTAAGGGCAACAAGTATTTACAGTGTTAGCAGTTGATGCAACTGTATTGCATCAGACAACAATTCCTATCTTAGAAAATTGGCTGCAAGATGCCACAGGAGACCTTGCTAATTCACAATACAGTATACTTTCAAGACTAAGGAGACGGGAGAATACTAGAAATTCTGGTGTACAATAAAATAAAATTGTTGGGAGAATAATCTGATTGGTCTCCATTATGCCACATGTGCCTCTACTTAAAATATTTTTCCCTTGCGAAGAATACTTTGACTGTTTCCTTACGAAAGCATTTAAAGCGAAACAAGCTATCAGTATTAGGCGACAAGAGTGCGAAAGAGTGGATTTTGTGGGCTTCAATACACATTTATGTGTGAATTTAATACACTACAGGTGGAGTTGACCAGAATAGATAGATTTTAATCAAGCAACCGGTTTTGCATCTTGTTCCTGAACAAGAACACTCATTGTTTGTTGCGATAAAACAGACTGGTTTTCAACCAGAGTTGCATAAGCCCAAACCTCCAGGCTGCAGAGGTATAGAGCCTTTTGAAAGACAGGAAAGTTGTTGTGAAATGAAAGGTTTTTATTTGGCAAGGGCACTTTTCAACATCACCTATATGAGGATTTTCCAGAAACAACTGGCAGTTACTAGATAGAAAAGTCCCTCCAATGAGATCGAAAGTAAGTTTATCTGATTGGTAGTCTAAATAGTCATAATTTGTACAGAAGTAAATAAACCCATTTTTTCACATTTAGAACGTTCAGGTATTTTTGACCTTTTGTTTAAACAAAAAAGCAGGATAACAGTGCAATCTTATACAGTCGTAGAGATGTAAAATTTCCAGAAATTTTGAAGCTTGGGGGGAAAAAACCATTTTTTCCCCGTGTTCCCGGAAGAAACGGAAATTTTCGGAAAAATTGAAAAAAATGCTACATTAGCACTTCTTTTTTCTTTTCCAGATTGAAAGTCATTCTGTTACTTTAGAAACATAAAATATAACTATGGACAATTTTAATGGGCATAAAATTATCACAACTAGCATATTAAAATATAGTGTATCCAAACAATTATTACAAACAGAATTTACTTTTAAAATAATATTTATTTGTATTTGTAACAAATGGAGCAACAATCTCCTGAACTGTTTACTAGTTTATGTGGAACAAAAAAACTCCACAAAACAATTTTTAAAAATCCAGAAGTAACAATTATTCATATTTCCTCTCCACAGTATTTAAAAAAACATTCTCATAAAAAGAACTGAAGAAGGAAGTGGGACTAAGTTTCAATGAATGGGCATGAAATTTAATCAGAATCATTTTCTGAGCTGTAATTAAGTATATACTTTCAGGCCCTTTTTGTTGCTCTATATTTTCTTCCAGTGCTTTGAGGCCTAGTGAAGAGGAACAGAACCAATGCATACCACACACATGCAAAAACAAAACTGAAACCTTTTTCTTTTCTGGTGACAACAGCACCTCCTAAAGGAAGAAATGTATCTTGTTCTTGCATTGGAGAGTTCAGTTTGTAACCTAGGACTTGCTTGTCCTCACAGAAATTAGAATAATCTGATACCATACATATTTTTTAGAAATGATTTATAAAATATTTGAACCCCTTATCTTAAAATATTTTATTCATCATGTTAAAATAAAACATTCCATAATCTATTTTTTATTTTTTTCAATTTTTCCAATTTTTCAGAAAAAAACAAAAAAGGCTTCAGGGAAAAAACGGGGGTTTTCCGGATTTTTCCGGGCCTTTACATCTCTATACAGTCGTACCTCATGTTGCGTTCGCTGTGGATTGCGAACGGCACGGGTTACGAACGCGCTGAACCCGGAAGTACCGGAATGGGTTACTTCCAGGTTTGGCCGTTCGCGCATGCGCAGACGCATCAAATGATGTCACGCGCATGCGCAGAAGCGCCGAATCGCGACCGCGCATGCACGGAAGCGGCACTGCGGGTTGCAGACTGCTCATGATGCGAACGGGGGTCAGGAACGGATCCCGTTCGCATCCAGAGGTACCACTGTATATCGACTCAGAAGTGAATTCCATGGAGTTTAATAGGGCTTATTTCCAGGTAAGTGGGAACAGGACAACAGCCTGTTAGAAGGGATCTGATGTAAAGTATGTCTATATATTGTAACACATCTGCATTAAATTCAGATTTCATTTCAAACCAGGTTATTTTTGAGACAGTTGAGGATTATTAGTTGTATGTTTTCCTCCTTTTAACAAAGTCTGTTTTTCGTATCAATCCTGCAGTTCACACATGAAAGCGAAACCTACTTAGTTTCTCCAAGTGTTCACAAATAAGCTTCATGATTACTTGGAGAAATGTTAGCAGGAGCTAAGCAGCCACAGTAAATACAGCTTGAAATTAATTAGAAAATTGGAGTCCTTGGAGAATACAGGAAATAAAGTAGAAAGGTTGCAAGGACTCAGGCCAGGACGGCAATAAACAATGGTTTTCTCTATTTTTGTTGTTTAAAGTATAAAACAAATTCCAGTTAAAACGATTGTTAACTCCAGGACAAGGCCCTGTTTCGTACACACTCGGTACACTTTGACCATAAAACTAAGAAACGATAGCTGGTGAAGAATAAACGAAACAGGGCCTTGTCCTGGAGTTAACAATCGTTGTAACTGGAATTTGTTTCATACTTTCCAACAACAAAAATAAAGAAAACCATTGTTTATTGCCGTCCTGGCCTGAGTCCTTGCAACCTTTCTACTTTATTGCAATAAATACAGCTGCCAACTATCTTCAACACTATTTTTTCTCAAAAAAACAATGTGTCACCCAATAATCCCTCCCTCAAATAGATTTTTAACTGTTTGGAAATAAGAATGATGCAGGAGCAAAAAGAGTTGCCTTGAATTATTATTTTAATGAACTATGGAAGCTGGGGGGAAAGAATAACCTCAACTGTGACCCTGGCCAGTTTCCCTCTCTAAGAAGTGAGCACATTTTTTTGTCTCTCACTTTCGTCAGCCTAGAACAGAACAAGTGAAAAACAATCACTGAAGGCGTCGTCTTTTGATGTACGGCATTTGCAGATGTATTCCATAAACTGCTATGCAACAGATCAATCTTGGAGGAAAGGCCTATCAGATGCTGATGAAAGCGATGATAAAAGTACCAGAGGCTTAGAAAATTGCTCAACACAGCAATCACAAAGAGCATCATTAGCAACCTTAAAGTTAATCATTCTACACTTGGTGGTGGGGACATACAAGTTACTCACGCACAGAAATTTTGTAAGAGCCCTTGCGTATCCTGATTACCTGTTTTTTAAACTGCTCTGGGGTTTCTTTCTACCATCGAGTGGCATATAAATTTTATGAAATAAATTCACTAAGCAAGTACAATAAATGGAAGCTGGTTTGTTTTGCAAGGAGAAATCCGTTGCCTTTTCCTCCAACCTGGTTAGTGTCCGCAGGACTGTTAACATTTCAGCCAAACGTAATCTTGCAATATTGTTAGAAGAAGAAGAAGAAGAAGAAGAAGAAGAAGAAGAAGAAGAAGGAAGAAGAATTTGGATTTGATACCCCGCTTTATCACTACCCGAAGGAGTCTCAAAGCGGCTAACATTCTCCTTTCCCTTCCTCCCCCACAACAAACACTCTGTGAGGTGAGTGGGGCTGAGAGACTTCAAAGAAGTGTGACTAGCCCAAGGTCACCCAGCAGCTGCATGTGGAGGAGTGGGGATGCGAACCTGGTTCACCTGATTACGAGTCTACTGCTCTTAACCACTACACTACATCATCATCATCATTTTATCTGTTGAAACTATGCTCAAGGCGTCTTACATCATGACAAAATTTACATAATTACAAACATAACAGAAGCCATAAACAATAAATAAAGCACATCAAAAAAGTACACAACAATTTCCACTTAAATCGTAAGATCTAAAACTAACGATACAACAATAATATCAGCAACAGCAACAACTCTTCTCAAACCCCTGTGAACAATACTCCGGCCCAAGAATCCGTTCAACAGCCTCAGCTTTCGTAGCTGGAGTCAGAATGTGTGAACAAAGCTCTTGCAATAAGCCCTTCAGCATTTTACTTACCCTTGCATTATATAAGGGAACGGGTGGCTCTGCACTGGATTGCTCTGCGCTTGTGTCAGGTTGCGATGTCTCACACCATCAGAGCCAGCTGTATGTAAAGATTCTTGAGACGGCGAAGGAGTCGTCGATCCTGAATGTTCCGAACTCTTTTTTTAAAAAAAAAAATGCAAGCGATAATTTCCATCAGATGTAGAAAGGATTTTGTTTTATGCTGAATAGTTTGGTCCCCAAAACTTCGCAAAAACAAGTATTTTACATCGCACAAGCTGCCTCACACACCTAAAGTCAAAAAACTTTACTTACGCTTTCCCTGAACCATGAGGTTTGCGAATATTCCCCGTGACTTGCTGTTCGTTTTCCTTTAAGACTATTCGAGTAAATAAAAATCCTAGCCTGCTTACTTAGCAAGGGCAACATATTCTTTTTTAAATGATAATTTTCCTCACAGAGGAAAATCATCATGCGTAAAGCAGTTCTTGCTATTAAGGGGGAAAGATCACAAAGACTTGCGAGGGGGGGAAAGAAACAGCATTCTGCAAAGTGGGTCTATATTCCTATTCTGAGTGAAAAGATCACAATTAACACTAATTATTTGGGGGGAGGGGAGTAGACACGGCAATGTCAGTACGCCTAGGATCCCCAAACACAGCAACATGAAACATAGCAAGTTTCTCTGTGGGTTAAACCACAGAGCGTAGGGCTTGCTGATCAGAAGGTTGGCGGTTCGAATCCCTGCGACGGGGTGAGCTCCCGTTGCTCGGTCCCTGCTCCTGCCAACCTAGCAGTTTGAAAGCACGTCAAAGTGCAAGTAGATAAATAGGTACCGCTCCAGCGGGAAGGTAAACAGCGTTTCCGTGCGCTGCTCTGGTTCGCCAGAAGCGGCTTAGTCATGCTGGCCACATGACCCGGAAGCTGTACACCAGCTCCCTCGGCCAATAAAGCGAGATGAGTGCCACAACCCCAGAGTCGTCCGCGACTGGACTTAATGTTCAGGGGTCCCTTTACCTTTACCACAATCTGAGTAGTCTAGAGATTTTGCAGTTCCATTATACACCCCAGGACCTGTTTCCTCTTGGGATCATAGTCAAGTACTTTGATACTTTAAAAAAAAAAAAATTGAAAATTGAAACAGATGAAGCTGCAAGCCGAAACACTGCCATGCTGTCAGGATTTTGTTATAGTAAAACAGCATTGTGGACAGAGCTTTAATGATTGCACCTTACACAAAGCCAACTCACCGAGCTGTTGCTAGGTGGTAATGATCCATTGTTTTCCCTAAGGGCATCAGGCTTTGGAGAATTTGGGGGTGTCCGTGAAGAACATACTAGATGAACCATATGATACTCATCTTGCTAAAATAAAAAAGTGGAAAAATTAGGCAATTTTTAAATACAAAGTTGGTATATACACAATTACAGCTGAATGGTTCAGATGCAAGTAAATATTTTACACTGTTGTTTGAAGAATAAAATATATTTCAGAATATCTATTGGAAAAATATATATTAGAGAAGTCTTATACTAAGATTTTTGTTGCAGAGTGACACTTTTTACCATAGCCAGGCCTTCCGTTCAGAATCCAATTTTCTAATTAAAACTTATGAACTTCCTCCCAAAATGTTGCCCTTCCTCTGGTGACAGACGGGTGAATCGTTTCACCAAAGAAAAGCTTATTTATCAAACTATAGGTAAGTTACATTTTCAAAATCAAAGGCCAAAGAGATTACTCAGCCGAGCTGTTCCGTCAGAATCAATACCTGCATTTGTAGCAAGGCACGTCTGTCTATCCCACAGGAATTCCAGCTAAAAAACTCCCAGAGAACAAACCGCTGCAAGTTATAAAGCTTATGGAAACTCATCCTGCAGTGGAATTCAAACCTTCTATCCACAGGGAATCCCCGACCTCAATCAATATTGATTAGTCTGTGATCAAACTTTTGAACGTGTTCAACAGAATCCCTGTGCATTTCAGGAGGAATGTGCTCCAGGGTACACCTGCACACGAAAATTGTGAAAACCTCTTACCCACAAATTGAGAGTGTGCATAGAACATGGTCAACACTCCCCTGAATTTTAGCAGAAGATCCTATTTCAATCTTCTCATCAAGAAAACTGCTAGTTTTCAAGGAAGGCTAGCCATTCAGAAATAAAAGTTTGAACACACTGTCTATAAGACATAAATGTATTTTTCTCCTATAGGCACTGATTTATTACAAACTATTATAATGAACCAGAGGGGTTTTTTCCCCAGTTTTTTAATGCTTTATTAGGGTTAAAAAGTCATAACTAACAAATGTATATATGGTCAAAACAAAATTACTAAAAGAAAATAACAATATTTGCTCACTGTACACCCTTCTTGTGTTCCCAACAACTTCCCACCACCCTATCATGTATTTACTGCTTATTTTATCTGGTGCACTATTAATCTCCATTTTCCTTTTAATCATCAATATATTCTCTTATAATTGTCCTTCATAACACAGAAGTCATTCAAGCCCTGCCACTGACTTTATATTATTGCAGTAATCTTTAAGGTATTTTTTACACATGTCCCATTTCCAAATAAATATTTGCTCGGTGTTGCCTCTCAGTTTTTCTGTCATTTTTGCCAATTTGGCAAACTCCATCAATTTACTTTGCCACTCCAGCTTTGTTGGGGTTTTCTCTCCTTTCCAATTCATTGTGATTAGTATTCTTGCTGCTACAATGGTGTACAAGACTATTTCTCTCTCAATTTTTGGTATGTCTGGGCCAAGTATCCCTAGGAGAAAAGCCTCCCGGGTTTGTTTGTTTTTGTAAAAGTTACCTTAATCATTTTTTTAAGCTCATCACAGATTACATTCCAAAATTCCTTGATTTTCTTGCATGTCCACCACATGTGAATCAGAGGTTATACCTGGAGAAAGTCACTGGTGTACCTTCCTTACACAGGTATTATATTCCTTACAGACATACATTTACGACTATTATATGTAAAATGCTTTGAAAATTCACAGCGTCCTGCATAAATGTGAAATATTATTCATATCGCTAAGTAACTCCAGGTTCATAAACAAGGACTCCGCTGTGTATCAGCTATGGAAATGAAAATTGCCTCATGTGCTCCTAGCTGGGCCAAAGGTGCCAACAGAGAGCCTGCAGGTGTGCAAGGAGCTGAATCACAGTCATCAGACACTACAGCAAATTACTTGGATTCATAAGAAAGCAAATAAAAAGAGCTTGAATTTTATTCTAGTAAGTCACACCTGCGTCTTGCAATATGTTCCGGTTTTTATTCAACTGAGAGTTAAATCAGAAGGTATTTAATGCAAAAAGGGGAGCTCACGATTTTCTTGCATCCTGTTGGAATTTTAAGTAAATAAACTTAAGTATCAAGTTTTTCCTACCTAGTCATTATTAGGGGCCTCAACACACGCTCAAGTTTCCTTTTTGAGCAATGAGTCACCATGGAGATTTTCACTTATTTATCCACAATATTTTGACTTTTTCATCTGGAGTGTGTGTACTAATTGCTACCTGCACCAATCTGAGTATCTCTATGCTATGAGGACACCTTTCAGTATTTTCATACTGTCTCGTGATCAGGCAGAACCTGGAAAAAGGAGCTTTAGCATATTCATTTCACATCTGCAGAATGACAGCATTTAAACTGGACTGCTTTGGAAGAAATAAATCTTAGTAGTAATGATGGTGTGTCATGTGCACGTTGAACTTACATGTATCCAGAAATATTGCAATGCAAAGACAGTGGGACAGCAAGATCTTACCTTTAAATCCTCGGCATGAATACCTGTACACCAGTTAGGACATTACGTCCTTCTCCCTTGGCATTATTACCCATTCCAATTAACTTATAGTATTGGTGGCAAGAGCCAGCAATTCATGCCCCTCTGCTCTGGTGAGTAGTCAGAGGAACATTTCTAAGGTGGCCTTTACCTGCAAGCTCAGTAGCCAGCGACTAATATCAGTGTAATAAACTAATATATATACTGCAGTAATTCTTTTGCTTATGTAGTTGGTTAATCAAGTCATGTTGCACCTGCTTTCCTATATGAACTGTACAATATTTGAATTGCAACTCTCGCCCACAGCAGTAGTCACTACGCAGTTTAACAGAATTTTGTACAGCATTTGTTTTATTTTTACAAGTAGCGATTGTACGTAAATGCAAGTTGTGAAAGTAAAGCTTACTTTTCTGAGAATATCTTTCAGCTGAAGGTGATCAGGAAGCAACCTGCCAGAATACACCAGTCTCTGATCCTTCGTAGACTAAGAGATGGGACAAATGGAGAATTCATATTTCCACCCCCCAACCGTACTGATTTAGACGTGGAAACAATTGTACTGTATATGAAGACTTATCTTAAATTCTTGTTGCTGATTGTTAACATTTGAGATGCATACCGGTATATAACTTATTTTTAGAATTCCAGTTTCCACATGTTATACAGAACTAAGCACACTTTCACCTTTAGTCATAGCACATACTTAATGTCCTATACTTCTCAAAATAGCTTCTCCTTCCCTTTATCAAACGCATCACCAATAAAACCTCTGAGGTCAGGGAACAATAATAAATGTACTTTTGTTAAAATGTTGTCATTTTAATGTGTTAGTTGTTGCTAAATTTAAAGGTAAGCACCTGGAGAAACATTTTTAAATATAAATATAAATGAAGCTTCCCTTGAGTGCAAGATTTGTGGCTAAGATTGAGGTCCCTAACACAGTGAGGTTACAAAGGGAAATCGTGTCCTACAGTTTTCTCACACCGTTGAAAATGCACTTATGCTTCTACAACATTACTCATAACTGATGTAGCAGTTATGAATGCTTTCTATGAATGCGAGTTTTTCTCTGATTGCATCTGCTGAAACTTTTGATATAAAATTAAGTCAATAGATTGAAGTCAATTAGATTGAAGACATCCTGGTTTCCACCCAAAAAGGTGATGACAGAGCAGTGAGCCTTGTATCAAGGAGTATTTCCAAAAGAGGGATATTTAAGATGTTTTATATGGATTTACTCTTCAGTAATGCACGTCAGGGTTAGGATCCAGCTATGCAAACGCTACTTTCACTTACAGGTGGGTAGCCGTGTTGGTCTGCCATAGTCAAAACAAAATAAAAAATTCTTTCCAGTAGCACCTTAGAGACCAACTAAGTTTGTTCTTGGTATGCATGCACACGAAAGCTCATACCAAGAACAAACTTAGTTGGTCTCTAAGGTGCTACGGGAAAGAATTTTTTATTTTGTTGCTACTTTCACTGCAAGTCCCTGAAAATCTCGCCCCGTGTCATAAGAAACAGGAGGATGCCACTGGAAGGAAATATTGCCTGCAATCACACAGATTAGATCATGGTGCAAAGAGTGGGGTGGGTAGATCCTGGATGAGAAAATGAAGGTTGCAATGCCGTGCACACTTACACTGGAGCAAGGCCTACTACTGAGGTACCTAACAAACAGATTCAGAGCTTTCATTTCATTTTATTTTTTTAAGTCAGACTTCGGCCCATCTAGAAAGAAAGTTATGAAGCAAAATGTGCAGGCAGCCTTTGAAGAAATTTCTATGAAAGGAGCTGGCCTGTCTGCTCCTATCCGTCAGTTCTTTTAGTCAATGAATGAAGCCAGAATATGGATAATTTACCTGGACTTTGGGCAATAGGAATCCCTGGGGTTCTAAAAAGTTTTGTTTTCCCCTCCACTTTAGCACACTTTCCCTGCTTTTGTCTTATTTTTCAAGTTGTCCTTGGAATCTTCAAAGTTTGCCCTTCATTTCCCCCCCAACAACCAGGATGCTCAGAGGGATATCACCAGTCTTGGATAATCTCTTGCCTAGTTAACCAAAAGTGTAAGGACATGAATATGCAGGCGTTTTGGGGGCCATTTTGTAGTTTGTGCATTTTACAAGGAAAAAAACCAACTACCAGTATATATTCAGCTAGAGGGGCAACCAATCTCAGCTTCCTGCTGAGAAAGCCTATACAACACACATACACAAAGCATACATATATTGCATTCACCACTTTACATTTTTAGGTGTCCAGCTTAAAACTTCTTAAAAATACACCTAAACAATATGCAAGGCGACCTTCCACTGTATGTATTGTTTGCTGAAATATGTTTCTGTAGGAAAGATGGTGGGAAGGGAAGGGAAGGGTGCTTAGAGCACTGCTGCTTGGGAGGATGCCAAGTCAAGACAGGAACTTTCAGGAGTAACTGAAAAACCTGTAACTTCGGTACTGAAGAAAAAGGACAGGCAAGGAAGGAGGACGCTTGAGTGCCACCTGATCAACGGGGAACCATTTGGTCTCAGAAAAATTCAGAGAAGGGCCAGCAACTAGTGGCTGTGTACAGGATGCCAGGCCAAGGAAGGCAATCTCGCTAGCTTATTGAAGCGTATTTTGGAGAAGTGGGGTTTTTCAGCACTGCAAGAGAGGAGGAGAAGGCCCGGTTTGTTGGCCAGGGTGCCAACGCCCAGCATAGGGCTTGAAAGTGTCTCTCCCACGGTGTCTAGAAAAGCAGCATTACAACTTAGGGACAGAGGAGAAGCGGCTGTGCTGTCCAGCAGGGCACCCCTTGGGCTTTCCCCTTTTCCTCCTCCTCCTTTACTATGCCTTTACAGTACCAGAGAAAACCATCCAGGGACGCCTCTCCACGCACCCAAGGAGACGTGGGGAGACAAAAGCCTTCCACAGCCTCGAGCTGCTGCTTTAAAAAAAAAACAGCAGCTCCAGAAAACAAAGCCGAGGAAGGGATTGGTTCCATTTCCAAGCCACTCTCACCCGGAGTCGGGAGGGGGGTTATTAATCGACAACTGCTCTCCTTTCCCTCTGCGTAAAAACGCAGCTTGAGCACACAGCCCCACCCGGGTTGTATTTCGAAAGGCTGGCAACTTGGACACGGAAAGGAGGAGCTGTGTGGGAAAAGAGTGCTGTCTGTGCTCAAGGGAACTGGGGTGGTGGTGGGGTTGTTGTTTTTTTGGTGGGGAGAGGTCTGGTGGTTGGGGGGTCTCACCGGCTTGCTGGGGTACACCTTGGAGAGGTGTCCCTTGAGCCTGCCCACGGTCCAGTCGAGGAAGCAGCGGATGGTCTGGTCGGTGTACTTCTGGTTGGGGGCTTTGATGATGAGCGTGACGGGGGGCGGCCCCGCCGCGGGGGTCTCCATGGGGGGCGAGCGGCCCGGGCGGCGACGAGGAAGGCAAGAAGGCGGGCGGGCCAGAAGCGAGGCTCAGGAGGGAGAGCAGCGCCTTAGCGGTGCGCGAGTGCCGGCCAAGAGGCCCCGTGCGCCCATCTCCGTCGCCGCCCAGACCCGGCCCAAGCCTCGCCGGGGAGACACGGGAGAGCGGCGTCACAACAAGGCCCGCCGCCCCGCAGCAGCCGGGGCCTCCACGTCGCCCGGGGAGCCTCCCTCCCCGACGCCCGGGGCCTTGCAGCGACGCTTAAAATGGAGGCCGCGAAAACAACCACCAACCGCCCCTGGCCGCCGGGAGAGCGCTCTTGCTCGGCGCGGCGGCGGCGGCTCCTCCTTGCGCGGGGGCGCTGCGAGGCGGCGGCCGGAACAGACTGAGCGTGTGCGAAGAGGCGGGGAAGAAGGGGAGAGGGAGGCGGACACAGACCCAGAGGGAGGCAGGCCGACAACCTCCCCCCCAAAAAATAAAGCTTTGTTTCGGGCGCAGCCTCCGCGGTGGCTTTTCCAGGGCAGCCGCGCAGGCAGAAATCCGGCCGGGGAAGCTTCGCGGCGGTGGGAAGGGAAGGAGCTGCGTCTCCGGAAAAGCTTTCGGGAACCGCCTAGGCCGGGGGCGGGCATCGAGAAAAGACACGCATACATCTCTTGGCACGCGCGCGTGGATTTAAAATTATGGATAAAATATAATATCTGCATATTTAGGTGGTGCACAGTTCTGGTGGCCTTGTGGGCGCGCGTTATATGGTTTGACTACATCATCATCATCATCATTATTAAATTTGTATGCCGCCCTATACCCGCAGGTCTCAGGGTGGTCACAACATAAAAACTCAAAATGCATAAAAAACAAAAGCAACCCAATCGTTTCCCCACCCCCCCCGCGTGCCCAACACTTTTTGAAAGGACGCCTTGGATTACTGATCGCTCCCTAAACCGTAACTCGTTCGCGGAACTCACTGCCACAAGATGCGGTGATGAACATTCGCTGACATGTCTCTAAAAGAGAATCGGCCAGAGTCGTGAAATAGGAGGGGTGTCGGTGTCAGTGGCAAGGAGCCATTAGAGCTGAGTCTCCCAAGTTTAGAGGTTCAGTACCACTGAATGCCCCTTCTGGGACAAAAAGTATCCCCCCCTTATTACCACCATGGAATCCTAACAGAGCTCCCCTTATGTTGTTTTATCACAGAATCATAGAGTTGGAAGGGAGCCAAGGGTCATCTAGTCCAACCCCCTGCAATGCAGGAATCTCAGGCTAAAGCATCCATGACAGATGAGCTGTGTGTACTAATTAATAATTTTATCATTTCTACCCTGCCCAAATATAAAACATCACACATTTAAAATTTCCCGATACAGGGCTGCCTTCTAAAAGTCAGATAGTTGTTTATTTCCTTGACATCTGACGGGAGGGCGTTCCACAGGGCAGGCGCCACTACCGAGAAGGCCCTCTGCCTGGTTCCTGTAACCTCACTTCTCGCAGGGAGGAACTGCCAGAAGGCCCTCGGAGCTGGACCTCAGTGTCCAGGCTGAACATGGGATGGAGACGCTCCTGGGTCGAGGCCGTCTAGGGCTTCAAAAGTCAGCACCAACGCTTGGATTTGTGCTGGAAATGTACTGGGAGCCAATGTAGGTCTTTCAAGACCGGTGTTATGTGGTCTCGGCGGCCGCTCCCAGTCACCAGTCTAGCTGCCGCATTCTGGATTAGTTGTAGTTTCCAAGTCACCTTCAAAGGTAGCCCCACGTAGATTGCATTGCAGTAGTCCAAGCTTACCTCAGTTTAAGACCAGCTATTGAGCCAATGTATTCCCCAGCTGGGATGCTGGCTTGGGGCCAGAGGCACCCGGGTTCAATTTCTTGCTCAAGGAAGAAGCTGGCAGGTGGCCCTGCGCAAGTCTCTCTCTTGGCCCTGCCTGTCTCCTGCTGGGGAGGCAATAAAACTATATTGTGACCTACCTAGTCTAAATACACATGGGATTGCTGGTTTCATGAGCCTGTTTTGTTCCCAAGACAGTCCAGTTAATTGTGACCTGTGCGATGCCTTCATGATGACACACAAGAAGCAGCATTCAGGTGACCTAGTAAATAACTTGAGCCTTAGTCTGATGACACCAGGCAAGGAGAATTGCATGTGCGGTCTTTAGATGCACACCGTAGGGTCACTAGATGGTGCTGTTGCTGTGCGTTGTTGAAGAATAAACACCCTTCAAATATGTGCTGCCAGGATGTGGGGAAGAAAGAATTTCCAGTGACTTAAAAATAGCAGCCAATGTTTTATCCATCCATGTGTAGCCACCCAAACCAGAGGTCTGGCAATGGAGAAGAACTGATCTGTATCCCACCCGATCTCTCTCCCTGCTCTGTTACCGAATATAATACAGTAGTTTCTGGAAAACGGGACCTTGTATTTGCCTGTGCCTGTGTGTTCTTTGCCACCCTGCATGTTGTTTACGTGCACAGATGGAGCTGACCGGGGCTTGCATGCATCTGTAGAACAGGATGGTGAATATATGCTACCCTAGGGACTCTTGATTTCACCAGATGCTCCCTACTCCTGGGTTGAAATCAGGGTGAGGGGCTGGCGGTGGGTTTTACGACTTCATGTCAGTATGTTTCTCTGTCTTCCTGAACCCTGTTCCACCATTCTAAGTTGTGTCCTTATTCTCTGGACCACAGCATATTACAAGTAGTAATTTCTGGAACTTAGATTTCATAGAGTGCTGGACTACAACTTAAAAGAGTAGATTTGGTGCCATTGGGCAATTCCTTCTCTCAGCCTCTCCAACCTCTCAGGGTAATTTTAAGGAAACGAGGGAGAACCATGCACACCACTTCAAACTACTTTGAAAGATGAAGTGGATTAAAATGTTAATAGGAATAAATAAAAGAATTCAGCACTGCACAATAAAAAAACCTAGAAGATAAATATCATATGTAAGGAAGCTAACAGTGTGGTTCTATAGATGTCTGGAAACCAAGCCTTGTGAGGAATGCTTGAAGGAGCTGGGTATGTTTAGCATGGAAAAGAGGAGACTGAGAGGAGATATGTTAGCCACCTTCAGATATCTAAAGGGCTGGCACATTGAAGATAGAGGAAGCTTGTTTTCTCCTGCTCTGGAGGGGAGGACTTGAACCAATGGCTTCAAGTTACATGGGCGTACGCAGGGGGGGGCAGCTGCCCCCCCCAAGCAAAAAAAATTAAATGGTTATCGGCAGCCTAAAGGAAAAAAAAGCTCTCCTCCTGAAAAAAAGCTCAACGACTGGTCTTTCTCCCCCTCCCAAAATCTCAATAACAATTGAGCTCTTGCCCTCTTGCCGAGGCACAGTTGGCCACTGTGTGTGTGTGTGTGTGTGTTGCGCCGGCTGTTTCCCCCTGCCTCATGCCGACAAAGAGACCGGATCCTAGCCTGCACCCTGCTTGGTCAAATGGGGATGCAGGCTGAGACTTGGGCAGTGTCAGGGGGCGAATCCGAGGGCTGACCATGGTCTTAGCCTGGGTTCTCATCCTTCCTCGTCTGCCTGCTTTTTGTATCCACGCTACATCGTGCTGGCAAGAGAGGAACAGTTTCTGAATTTGCCGGGATTCATCGTTGCAAGGGAGCTTGGGAAACTGAGTTCCCTTGCATGGTGAGTAGTTCCTTTGCGAGGACTGAGGATCCTGGGAAACTGAGTTTTTCAGCCATTTGGGGCTTTCTGTTTGGGGGGAAGTTTTTCTGTTTTTTGAAGCTGTTTTTGTTTTTTGAAGCTGTTTTTGTTTTTGAACCCGAACGACCATGGCTTGCCCCCCCCTAGTTTTGATCCTGGGTACGCCCCTGTCAAGTTACAAGAAAGGAGATTACGGAAAAAAATTCTGACAGTAAGAGCTATTTGACAGTGGAGCTGTCTCCCTTGGGAGTTTGTGGACTCTTCTTCTTCGGAGGTCATCTGTCACGGATGCTTCAGCTGAGATTCCTGCATTGTAGGGTATCACGATCCAGGGAGTGGGCAGCAAGAGTCCAGAACCGACACGCCGGGACCGGGGCATGGGCGTTGGCGCTTGCAGCAGTCCAACTGGCGAGTCTACAGTCAGGAGCAAGTCCAGTGGAAGTCAGGGGCTGGAGGAAGCCAGGATGCAGGATACCTGGAACACGGGAACCAAAGCTGGAACGGGAGCGCGGGGGGTTGGACTAGATGAGCCTTGGGGTCCCTTCCAATTCTACAATTCTGTGGTTCTATCTCTGAAGCACTGGTAGGGCCAAAGCCAATTTGTTTTTGTTTTTGTTTTTTTTTTAATTTTTTATTAAACAAATTACAAACTTACATATACATACATACATATACATACACTTACACGTATACAAATACATACAATCACGTAATACAAATACACACACACACAAAAAAAACATACCCACATAAATAGATATAATTTCATGTAATACTAGTCCGGATAATTTTATTATATGAATTCTTTAAAAATACTATCTTATTCCAGCCTCCTGAATGCTTCAGTAAGGCTAAAATTATTCATAGTTCCTTCCTAGGGCTTCCCGTTTTATCTCTTCACTAAATTTGATTTTAAATATACTTTCAATATATGTATTTTTGTGACTCAGCCCGTATGTTGTTCATTTTATGTTATTTTTAATTTCTGTTTCCTGGCCAAAGCCAATTTGATGGAGGAGAATTTCAGGGCAGGGGGCAGATAGCAAGGGGAAGACAGCGTGGTGTAATGGTTTGAGTGCTGAATTAGGACCTGGGAGATCAGGGTTCGAATCCCCACTCAGCCATGAAGCTCACTAGGTGTCAGGAGCTGGATTGAGGCGCAGGTCAGCAATAAAACAATAAGTCTCCTGATGTCAGCAAAACAGCTCAGATCATAGCAACCCTTCCCAGTAAGTCTTGCCCCAATTAGGTAGGAGGAGGCACAGTCCCGTAATGCCATTTGACTGACAAGGGAAAGTGGACTTGTGGCATTGTGTGACACCTGATTGTAGTGCTTCCTGCTCCCCCCGGCCTCTTGTCTATGAAAGCTGATACTATGCCATAATGATGGTGTTATGTACTGAGCTAAATCCGAGAACAATAGGATCCAGAATGCAGCAGTCTGATTGGTCCGCAGGAGCCACCCAATCCAGCTCCAGGTGGAAGTGAATCAGCGACCTGATTGGCCTACAGGAGTAGCCCGGAATTAGCCAATCACGTGGGGACCATTGTGTAAATAATGTATATATAGCAGACATTTTGGGGAAAGACTCATTCCTTGCTGCTATGAGCTAAATAAAGAGCATGAAATTCACACTTGACTCCAAGTATATTTCAGATGCATTCATCTTTGAAGGAACCACAGGACCTCATTGTTCATTTTTAGGCTTTGTTGCAGTTGGCCATGAGGACTGGAGGTTTGTGCCAAAAGACAACTTGCCCCAAATGCGCCCACACAACTTTTAAAATCCCAACTGAGAGCATCTTCTCAGTCAGTCAAAAAAACAACAACTAAGCAACTCACAAGCAATGGACGAACAAAAAGTGTATTTTATTTGGTACATAGACTTAACACTGAATAGACTTTGCAGCCAAAACGACTTTCTTCTTTCAACATGAAGTCCCACAGGAGATCAGGAATGAGGCAGACTGTCAGGGTTACACCGGGGGAAAATGTGAATTTGTCTTATTTTCCATCTAGTCTGTAGATAAATAAAGGGCTGTGGTTAGAAGGGCAGGCCACGAGGGCAGCATTCATATGTATTAAATACAAACAGACATGCCTCCCCTTCTTCTTCTTTTAAAGATAACTTGGTGTGATGATAAAATGTCTTTGGATGGAAGACAGGTTGACCCTCTGATTAAAAGATAGTACAGTTTGCAACCTGTACAGTAAAGGATTAGACGTAGGAAGCAAAGAGAGAAAGAGGTAACTCTACAGTCAGCATTCATTGCTATTATTCCTCTTAAAGAATATGCAGTGAGAGATGACTGGAAGGATCCGTGACCAGAAAGAGGAGAAGGTGGAAGAAGACTGGAAGAAATATAGAGAGTATTTGAAGAAGTATTGTAATATATAATGTATCCTTATGGAAGTGCAGATAGGTTTCCGGTAACATATATGATTTAATTTTTGGACAGAATTGATTGATTTTCTTTTTATTAAAATTTAAGATTAGAGAAGAGGAACCTGCTATAGGAGATAATTGGACAATGCAGCTCAGAGAGGGGGACTGAGGGAAGTCCCCATACAATGGAAAATAGCAATGATATGGATTATGAATATTTTGTGTTTTGTTTGTACGTTGTGTTTTGTTTGTTATTGTTGTTTTTTAAAAAATGCAATAAATATCATTAAAAAAAAGAATATGCAGTGAGATTACATGGTTTGAGGGAGGGGAAGTGGACAGTGGAATTCGCATCCAGAAGAAACAACAAGGTTGAGTTATGAGGATAGTAGACTAAAGACATTTTGTTATCGAGACAGTTGCAGAAGCACGTCTCAAAGATCCCACAGCAATCCAGTGTAGTGTGATATACCTATGTTTCTCCAGATGTAGCACTACAATTCTCTAGGGAAATGTTGGGGGACCTGGAGTCCAGCAACTTCTAGAAGGCCGCAATTCCCGTTATTCCTGACCATTGACCATGCTGACTTGAGCTGAAGGGACAGTTTTCCTACACCAGCCGGAGGACAACAAGTTCGCCATCCCTGGTATAGTCGGTTGTAAGTACAACCCACTTTTCAATGTATGGGCCTGATGCCCTCCCAAACAGCTATAAAGCATATATCGGGGTTCCTCAACCTCGGCCCTCCAGATGTTTTGGGACTACAACTCCCATGATCCCTAGCTAGCAGAACCAGTGGTCAGGGATGGTGGGGATTGTAGTCTCAAAACATCTGAAGGGCTGAGGTTGAGGAAGCCTGGCCTATCTATAAGGTTCAGTTTTTAAGGATCCTTTCAGTTCAGAAACTGGTTTATTGCTTTCAACTGAGTTGGCTGGCCAAACCTGGACCACTAAAAATCAGGCAGGGGACATTGAAAGCGACCTCATAAAACTTGGGCACTGAATTACATATCATAGGGCTGCCATACATCTAGACCAGGGGTCAGCAAACTTTTTCAGCAGGGGCCGGTCCACTGTCCCTCAGACCTTGTGGGGGAGGACTATATTTTGAAAAAAATATGAATGAATTCCTATGCCCCACAAATAACCCAGAGATGCATTTTAAATAAAAGCACACATTCTACTCATGTAAAAACACCAGGCAGGCCCCACAAATAACCCAGAGATGCATTTTAAATAAAAGGACACATTCTACTCATGTAAAAACACACTGATTCCCGGACCGTCCGCGGGCCGGATTTAGAAGGCGATTGGGCTGCATCCGGCCCCCGGGCCTTAGTTTGGGGACCCCTGATCTAGACATTCCCAGGATTTCAAAGGTGGGATTGATTTCCGGTGCTTTATCCCAAATCTTAGGCAAGTCAATTGAAAAATCACTTTTTTGTGTGTTTTTGTCTTTAAAAAGACCAAGAACAATTTTCGGGGTGTCCTGGTTTTCACATTTTGAAATATGGCAAGCCTAGTTTATATTGTTTGTTTTTCCCTTCAATATTCAGAAGCCATGGTGCAATTCCTTCCTGTCAAAATCCTTTTGAGTGATCCTCAAACCTTTTGGATCCAGCCCATCAACTGCACAGGGCTCTGCACCCCTTGCTTAAAGAAATAGCTACCAAGCTGTAGAAGAATGTAAGTGAATGTTTTATGGTCTGCTCCAGAGCTGGGCTCCATGTAATAGCAATTTCTGTGCAACAGGCCTTGGCTAAGACAAAAAGAATTTGTTGTCAAACATTTAAGAGAAGTGCAAACAGTGGTCAAGCAGGAAAATGGGGACTTTTCTACTGGTACATATTTAGCAAGCAACTTAGTGCTGGAAAACGACAAATGTAAAAAAGAAAGCATGAAATATCACCATAAATGTTAAAAAGGCCACCCACACATATTGGACTTTCTTCCCTCATCAGATTATCTGCGAATCAGGAAAGTTCAAGCTTGCACTAGGATGCAAAGGATGCGTCACAGGAGCCTGCCGATCAGTAATCACACAGTTCAAAGATGGAGTTAACTCTTTATTAACAAAAACATGATCTCCACCTACCCTATTTTTCGCGCCATAAGATACGCCTGACCATAAGACGCACCTAATTTTTAGAGGAGGAAAGGGGGAAAGCCCTGTTTTGGGGGGGATCAGCTCACAGTTGTGCAGTTTCTTTTGCAAAGGGAAAAATCCTCTTTTTATGGGGTTCACCTCCCAGTTCTGCAGCTTCTTTAGGAAAGGAAAAGGAGCCGTTTCTACAGTTTCCAGACAGATAATCTAATCAGCCAGTCACATGTCGCTGGGGAAACAAACAGCCTCCATCTGCAGAACATTCAACAATGGAGGCCTGGGCAAGGGGGCGGGGCCGAAAGGGAGCCAGCGATCGACCACACATTCACTCCATAAAATGCACAGACATTTCCCCTTACTTTTTAGGAGGAAAAAAGTGAGTCTTATGGAGCGAAAAATACAGCACTTGCTTGAGTGTCAGGCCTAATGAGTAGAGCAGCTCATTCCTGGTTGTCTACCTCCATGAGAATCAGTTGCCGAGACTAAAGGTCCTCATTTCCTCACAGCTGACTGAAGTTCCCTCCTCTCCAGGGCTTTTCATGGCTCTTCTGGATCTGGGAGACAAGGGGAGAGAGGAACTCATCACCTGTGGCTCTTCACCAGCCTGACTCACGTCTTGCCCTCCCTCATCCCATTCCTCTGCTTCATCTTCTGCCTCTGATTCTGGACCTCTCTCTGCCACAGACTCTCCCAGCTCACTAAACCCTGTTACCTCCTCAGCTTCCGACACCTCCTCTCCCCAGTCTGCTGTGTCTTCTCCCTCTGACCGCTCATTGCTGTCCCACTAACACTCCCTGGGCTCTGAGCCTTCTTCCCTTGGTGGTTCTCCCAGCTGGTTCCTCCCACCATTCCTCTGGCTCCAACCAGTCCATGACAGGATGTCACGTGGATGTCCCGCGGAAGGATAAAAAATAGAGACAGGGGCATCTTCAAATCCTCCAGTTTAAGGATGAGCCCTGTATATTTGAAAGAGAATTCTATGATTGCCAAAAGAGAAAAGGGGGGCGGGACCCCCACACCCTGTGTTGTCACTGTTTCTACATGCAGCTCTAGGTACAAAAGCACAGGTTTTGGGTTAGAGAAGTCCCTGCAGAACTAGACAGAACAGCAATTCAATGCATACATTTTGTTTCTGCCATGCCAATTATGAAAAGTATCCGCATTATTCCGTCTTAACACAATCAACACTTGCTCTAATTCAGTGCAAGACTCCCAAGGACAGAAATTAGCACTGATCTTACACCACAAACAAAGATTGCTCCGGAAACCATTTTTTATCTTGGGAAATGATTCGCTTTTGCACGCATTATCGGGAAGCAAGCGGCAAAGAGAACATGGCTCAGAATACAGTTTCTGAGAGCAAATTGGAAAGAAGGGCCACCCACTTGGGTGCTGGTTGTCAATGATGGACAAAAAGAGATACAAATCTTCCCCTAATTTGTTGCTGATAAATAAATACAATGTATTTATGACATTTCCGCCACCCCATAATATAAAGTACTCTAGGGCAGCTTGCCATAAATAAAACAGTACTCCAGTCCCGCAACTAATCTTCCTTGTCCCCACCCCTTTCCCTCTAGCTGAGAAACGACCAAGTTAGCCCTGAAATCTCTCATCCTCTTAGAGCAAACCAACCCCCTCAGCTATTTCCACAAAGCCTGAGAAAACAGATCCGCCATGGCGTATGACCCCAAAAGGTCAACAAACCGTCTATTTCAGAGCTGAGCTATTTTGAAGTGTTTGGGAGGCAAATGTGGAACCTCGTAAGTTTAGTGTTTCGAACTATGCCTACTTTTGGACCGTGCAGTAAGGAAAGTAGTAATTCTTGCTTCTTAAGGTTTCTTAATTGCCATTCCACTTGATGACAAGCAGACTGAAATTCCTGCAATCCCTGCCTTGGCTGCTTTCGCAGGCTTCCTTTATCTGCACAAACATTTCCTGTTCTGCTTTCTCATCCTTCCCCAGAGCCCTGTAAGGGTTTCCTATCATCATTTTTCTCCCATTTCTTTCACTCGGGACCAGATTGTTCCTGCGCTGTAACAAGTCTGGCTGTGACATTTGTTTATACAGTGTGTGCCCCACTTTAATGATCACAAGCACATTTCTGCCTATTACCCTCGAGTTAATATCCTGTGGCTGCCTCCATTTAGCAAATGATATGCCAACATAAGATGACAGCCTTGGGTGCTCCTTGACTAAATAATTCGTATGGATTACAAACAGGGATTTCTTTCTTTCTTTCTTTCTTTCTTTCTTTCTTTCTTTTCTTTCGCCGAAGCTCAAAGGAGCACAGCTCTGGCACCTCACAGGTGGGTGCCATTGCCATTCTAAGAGAACAAGGGGAAAGAAGTTCATGGTGAGGCCTGGAACCTCTTTTTTCTGGAAAAATACAAGTATGAGACCTGATCCCATCCAGTCCTTCGACATATGAAGATATTCTTCCTGCCTGCCCCATAGGGCTCTTCTCTCTCTCTCTCTCTCTCTCTCTCTCTCTCTCTCTCTCTCTCTGTGTGTGTGTTGTTGTGTGTGAGAAGAGAGAGAGAGAGGGGGGGAGAGAGAAATATCTTCCATGTAGAAACTGCAGTATGACATTTGGAGAGGATCCCTAAACTTGGTTTCTCGTTCTCTGTGTGTGTGGAGAGAGAGAGAAGAGGAGGGGGGGGGGGAGAGAAATATCTTCCATGTAGAAACTGCAGTGGACATTTGGCAGAGGATCCCTAACTTGGTCTCGTTCTCTGTGTGTGGTGTGAGAGGAGGGGGGGGGAGAGAGAAATATCTTCCCAATGTAGAAACTGCAAGTGGACATTTGGAGAGGATCCTAAACTTGGTTCTTCGTTCTCTGTGTGTGTGAGAGAGAGGGGGGGGGAGAGAGAAATACTTCCCTGTAGAAAGCCCGCAGTGGGCATTTGGAGAGGATCCTAACTTGGTTCTCAGATCTCTGCTCTCTCTCTCTCTCTCTCTCTCTCTCTCTCTCTCTCTCTCCACTCTCTCTTCTCTCTCTCACACACACCACCACAGGCCACACACACAAAACAGAGAGAGAGAGAGAGAGAGAGAGAACCATGTTTAGGGATCCCCTCTCCAAATGCCCACTGCGGCTTCTACAGGGAAGATTATTGCTGGCTTGGCCTGGGAAACCCCTTCCTTCCTTCCTTTCCTTTCCTTCCTTCCTTCCTTCCTTTTTTCTCCTCACTCCCTCTCCTCATCCAACCCTAAGAGGAGCAAACCAGGGCAAGTTTTCAGGTTGTTGCTTTCCGTTTTCCCTGCAGCTTTGGTCCTGGATTGAAGGCGGCCATCCTGAGAGCTGCAGCCCTGGGAACGCTGGGCCCTGTCCCCTCCAGAGAACTACAAGTTCCCAGTCTCCTAAGAAACAAGCGGTTTAATGTCAGTGTAGCCCAGAAAGCCCTGTTCTGAACATAGTTAACTTGCATGATATTTGAGGAGGGTAGGGAAGCAGCTCCCCACAAGGCTTGCCCCCCGCCTAATATTTCAGAAAATTTAACGTGTGGAACAAAGCTCACCCCTCATCAAGAATATGCGGGGAAGCCTCAATGCCGCCCTTCTGGAGGCTTTCACCCGGGGCAAACCCCCAGATTAGCCCCCCGTCCAGCTATGGCTGTGCATATGTTGCTATGAATGCGCCCAATATTTCCCAGCCACATCCAGAATACTGCAAGTAGAAAGCAATGCCCGGGGGAAATAGCTTTAAAAATGGGAATCTGGGGAAATCCGGACATAGGCAACCCGTTCGGTTTTGGTCATTTTCCTTAAAACCTTTCTTTGCCCGAAAAGCTCAAAAACAATTTTTTCTGTCTGGATTTTCCCTGTTTGAAATATGGCAATTGTGCCATATGTTCCATTTGCTCCGCAGGAAAGCAGCTCCAACAGCCCTTGCCATTGGATGTTTTAACCACAGCAATGACTAGTATTTATATTTCATTCCTTTTAATAAAATCGCTCCGTGGTCATTGCTGAGCAATCAGGCCATTTGAACGGCCTCAGGCCCTTATCTCAAAAACGGCCAAGGCTGACATCGAAGTGGCCAGATGTGGGAGAGGGTTTATTCTTGAGCTCACCTTTTCAAGGCTTAAAGGAGAAGCTGAAGATAAGCCCAGATCAACCTCCAACTGTGACATAAGGGTCCGTGTTGTGGTGCATCCTAAACAAGCAGGCAAACGTGTGCCACCAAACCTGGTCACTGACTTGTTTTGTTTTTTATTGACAGTGGCAAAGGCAGACCGTGGTCACGGGGAGGCGCAGGGGCTTGGAGACTCTGCACACAGACCAACACCACCAGCCAGAGAGGTCACAATCGAGGGGTCAGGAGGTTGCCACATGACGTCGTTTTAGGGTGCCGAGACTGTGGTGTTGGGCGGAAACCCAGGAGAGTGGGCACTTCCGGATTCTGCGAGTTGACTGAGCAGTCAAATGTTTGAGGCTAAGCCTCCACACTGGTAAATAGCTATGCACAAATAAATAGTCTTAGCAAAAGAGGCTCTGTCGTTACTCATGGAAGCAACCCTCTGGGGAAGATCCTGAAGGCCGCCATCTTTACTGCAGGAAGATTACGATTCAAACTTGACTCCGTCTTGATGAGGTTGCGTGCAGTAAATAGACGAGGCTGGAAGGATAAGATCTCCGAGTCTGGTTAACTGAAACACCAGTGACACAAACAAGTGAAAGACAAATTGCCAAGTGCCAGAAATGCGCTTAGTTCACGAAGGAACTCTTTCTGGTGGTGTGCGTTGCCAGACCATCTGTATGTAGCACCAACAGAAAAAAGGCTGCAATTCTAGACATGCTTGCTAGTGAATTGGCCTCATTGCGCACAGCCAGGCTATACTTCAGAGTAACATGCGTAGGAATTGTGCTGTCTCCAACTTTTTTTGAAGGCAAGTAGCAAAAAACAATTAAAATTAAAGAAAGCCTGTAAGTGGGAATGAATACAAACAGAATGATACAGTTCAGAAACTGGGGTTGTTGCTCATTTATTATTGTGACAAGATATGTCAACGCTTCCATAACAACTATTTTCCATTGCAAAGTTTCTGCACGAGTAATCATCGGATTGAATGCATTCATAAAACGGAAAATTTCACTAATGAACGCTGTTTTGGGTTCAAGTATGTGGCATGATCTCCAAACGACTTTAAGCATATCTACCGTACTTAAATGGGGATGTTCTCGTTCTCAACTTGTACCCCAGCTGCTTTAAAGAATTGTGTACATAAACTTGGGCAAAGCAGGGTAGGTAGCCATGTTGGTCTGCCATAGTCACAAAATAAAAAATAAAAAAATCCTTCCAGTAGCACCTTAGAGACTAACTAAATTTGTTCATTGGTATGAGCTTTTGTGTGCATGCACACAAAAGCTCATACAAGACAACCTTAGTTAGTCTCTAAGGTGCTACTGGAAGGATTTTTTTTATTTTTTAATTTTGTTTGGGCAAAGCCAAGACCAATCTGCAAGGATATAAATGGTTTTCTGAGTCTGCACCAGGTATCAGTAAATTTGAAGGAAGGCAGACAGATTAATTGCTAGTGAAACAACAGAAAAGCCAAAAGGGAAGAGTAACAGTATATTCCTGTGTGGAAGGAACAGATACGAAGGTACGAGCCTGCCAACCATGGGCTTCTGAGGCTAGAGCAGAGGTGAGGAACATCTTTAACCCCACAGGCCAAAATCTGGGCTAGATGTGTCTCAAATTTGGCCCTGCAGGTGATGACTGGTGGGTCCTTCTGGTTTCTCAGACACCATGACACTCAATATTGTGGACACAACCTTTTTGTCCTAAATTTCTAGGCCACAGACACAACATACAACAACCCTACTTTCCCGATAGCGGAAAACAGGTTATTATAAACATCATTAAAACAAAACAAAAACCAACCAGCTAAATGTGTGAGAGAAAGTCTGTTTCGGGGTATTGAATATAACAGAATATGCAGTCACAACATCTACTGGCTTAAAACCTACAAAGCCAATGCTTCTCTTCTTATGAGGATTTTGGGCCAATCTTTTAACCAAAAGCACGGGTCTTCTGTTCTTGTTTTTCACCTGGTGCTCCTTTACATAACTCCTACTATTGCATCTTAATGTGTGTTAATGACTTTTGGCTATTTTTCTGTTCCTGTTTTATTTTATAACCATATTCGTTCCAACTTTACTTGTGGGTTTCCTCTTCTTTGAGCACAAACTATACAATTTTTTAAAAAAAGACTAACCACCACCAGCATTTTCATCCCAGCTGAGCAAAGGGCAGAGAGAATTAAAAAAAGGCAAATTAAATATGCATTAGCTGAGAAGGAAGAGAACAAAAGGAAGTTCAGTGTTAACACAAGCAGGGAGAAGAGAAAAATAAATATAATCAGATTCAGGAAAAGCAAACATCCTCGAGTATAATCAGAAAAACTGAATTTAAGAACATTCTCCACTTGCAAGCAAACCAAGGACAGGCCAGCATTTTTTTTTAAAGCCTTCTTGTGTTGAGAGAACGATCATAATTTTCTCTGTAATGATACTGTCTAAGCACATGTTAGAAGGATCCATTGCTGGGCATCTTTTCTGAAGCTGAAATTTTATTTTCTCTTCAAAGTGGTTACCTTTTAAAGAAGTAAATATATATACGGCAGCTTTAGCCATCACACATTCCCTGTTTCTGGCATTGGTGTTGGTCATTCTTTTTTCAAGGAATTGCTACTCTCTCAACATAGCTAATTTGGATGGAAATACTGTAAACCATCGAAGTGTCTTGTAACTAGCTTTAAAAGATAATTTATTTTTACACCCTAAAATAAAAGCACAGAAGTATGCCATGTGCTTTCACCTCCTAAGGGCAAAACAACAATTCAGACAAATCAGCCACACTGTAATTAATACACGTAAGTGGATGGCAGTCCAGGGAAGAATCCAAGTTCACGATCGCTTCCTGTTAAGGGCTGCAAGTCTTGCTCGCATTACAGATAAATAGTGATGGATAAAGTTTGGGTTGGCAGAAAGTAGACCCTTTTCTAAAGCCAGTGACCACGTAATCCAACAAACCACCCAAAAACAATTTGCATACCTACTGCCATTCTACAGAGCCACACTGGTATCAAAAGAAAAGTGTATCCAAAGATTGGGGGGAATGAAATATACTGTATTAGCTTCCACCAGCAAAATACTATATTTACTTCATTTAAGTTATTAAAATTACCGGTATTTTTTGTTTCCAATACGACGCACATGAAACATAAAGATGCACCTAAGTTTTTAAGAGAGGAAAAGGGGGAAAGCCCTGTTTATTTTTGAAGGATCAGCCTCAAAGTGGGTGCAGCTTCTTTTTTCAAAAGAGAAAAGCTTCCGTTTTTATGGGGTTCAAACTCAGCAGTTCTGCAGCTCTAGTCCTAGCAGCCATTTCTACAGTTTTTTCCAGACAGATAATGCTAATCAGCCCCAGTCACGATGTCCGCTGGGGAAACAAACAGCCTCCCTCTGCCCAATTCAACAATGGAAGGCCCTGGGCAGCGGGTTGGGGTGTAAAGGGAGTCTTATCTCTCTCCCTGATGCTCTTTGTAAAAAAATGAGCACGATCTGCTTTTGGCCCCTAGGGCAATTCGGCTCCAAGGGCCCATGCATTCCTCCATAAGACGCACAGACATTTTCCTCTTACTTTTTAGGAGGAAAAAAGTGTGTCTTATGGAGTGAAAAATACAGTATACTCCAGTTACAAGACCCAACCACCACCCTGGACGAGATCTTTTCAACGTCTCGCTGTTTGAAGAAGTCACACAACATCCTGAGAGATCCCACCCATCCTGCTCACAACCTTTTTGTGAACTGTTGCCTTCGGGCAGAAATACAGGATAATGAAAAACTCGAACCACACGCCTTCTGAATAGTTTCTATCCAAGAGCTTTGAATTGCACTTAATAATGAAATCTCCGGTCAGTTAAAGTAAGTAATAGGTAAGCAGTGAGTAGTAAGGGAAAAATGAGACCAGGCTTTTAAGGTTATGCCTATGCTTTTAATAGGTTATGTTATAACTCTGGATTATGTTATAGTTTTAATAGACTATGTTTTAATAAGGATAGAGAGTGTTTGGAGATAATGTGCAATGTGATAATGGTAAATCCGGTCCTTTGGGTGTTTGATTTTCGTTGTTGTGGTAAATACTGGGTATATACGGACAATGACAATAAATAAATCTAAATCTAAATCTAATTTATACCCCCATAGGCCAAGAATAGCCAAAAATTTAAAAGTAAAATATGTAATAAAAGTGGGCAATAAATATAACAATAACGTAAAGAAACAACACAATAACAAACAACGTGAGGAATCGGAATACATGGATTTAATAAATCAACAATAGCAGCTGGTTAAAATCATTATATGTGTATAAAACCATGTAGGCATTCCAAGCAGCCAGCAATCTCAAATGAGCACAAACTGACATCTAATCAGCTGTTAATTATTCCCTTAATAACAGTATTTGTTTTGTAGTGGTGTGGATCACGAATATACAGAGAGTGGGTTCGAGTTACTAAGAGCAGAGAGAGAATGAAGCATTATCTGGGTTTTCTATATTTTAATACTGCCTTTGCTGTTGGACCACAATTCCAAACATTAGAAATCAAACATCTAAGGAGTCGCAGAAGAAACAGTTTCCAACATTCCCACTGAAAAGGGAGCCCTGTCTAACTAATCAAAGCCGGGTAATATTTAAGGCAACTAGTAGGGGACAGAAGAACTGAACTTGGACAAGGTGATTTATAGATGCTATTATGGTTTTGTTGGACTGGATATTAATTAATTGTCGGATGCCTGAAGCCAGGGATAGGCATGCCTGTGTATTATGTATTGGTTTTGAAATCTAAGCACTGTAAATAAATAATAAGGGTGTGGAGAGATGGCTGGCATGTTAGCAAGTTTGCAATCCCTGAGCTCAGCAGATACTGTTCCCAATTAATGAGAAGCAAGGAAGAAAGAAAAAAACTAGAGGTTGCTATAGCAAGCC